>JAOWBU010000045.1:0-75000 GCA_026212405.1 Petrea volubilis
TAAGTAGTCCCACAACTCAAGGCATTCCGAAAAAAATTCAATCCACCGTCTGAAAAATCAACGGGTGCTACACCAACGGAAAGGCAAATTCAATTTAATTAACTAAAAAAAAAAAGGAGGATTCAAAAAATAATCAAGGAGGTGAGGGACATCCTAGTAGCGAAACAGCCAAACCAATCCCGCAAATAAACCTGTTCCATTAACCCAACGCTCTCTCTCTTTCACACACACATATCCATTGGCAGAAATCCGGCGTGCAAGCTGGAGCATTATTTGTATCGTCTCATGCAACAACCACGCGCATTCAACAATGGCGGCCACTACATCCCGATCCCCAATCTCCCCCCTCCATTCCCAATTTCAAAGCCCTAATCCCAACCCCTTCTTCACCCTCAAACTCCGACGCCGCAGGATCCCTCTTCACGCCTGCAGCAGCAGCAGCAGCAATAATCACAAAACCCAAGCAATTGAGCTGCAAAAGCTCGTCCAAGACTACCATTATGAGTTCAATTCAAAGGATTCTCTCTCTTCGCTTCCGAGTATGATGGTTTTGTTTTGTTTTTTCATTGTTAAACAGGTTGGGTTTTCTGGCCTTGTGGAGATTAATTTCTTTATTTTTTTATTCATTTGTTCATTATTTCAGGGCCTCTGACTTCTGCTCAGTTGTCTAATTTGGCCTCAGAAGGGTCTCGTCTCCGTGTTGCATATCAGGTTTTGCACTCGGGATTTTTCATTAATTTACGCTTATTATTATTATTATTATTATTATTATTTTGGTATTAACGTGCAATTTTTAATGCATATGGTGTGACATCTTAAAGCGTCGAGATATAAAACTGGTTGTTATGTTCCTTAAGATATTCAGGATATGTGGCTTGATGTTTTACTTTGTGCTTCGGCCATTGTACTGTAAATGTAGCATTTCTGCAGATATGCGTATGCTTTCTGATACAGTTGAATGTTTTGGTAGGGGGTTCGAGGTGCGTACAGTGAGTCGGCGGCAGAGAAGGCATATCCAAATTGTGAAGCAGTTCCGTGTGAACAATTTGACACAGCTTTTGAAGTCAGTAATCGAATTTAAATTTTTTTGGTGTTTTAAATAGATCATAGATCATATATAAGTCTTTTCTGATGTAGTTGAACTATGATATTTTTTGGCTTTTTTGCCTATTAGATGATAAATAATTATCACGCAGATGTTTGTGAAATATTCAATTAAATGGCCCTTCTACAATCTCAATCACTTTCTCTATTGGCTCTTATGTGAGTGTAAATTTTAAAATTTTAGTGTTGTTGACCTCTTTTTTTTTTTTTTTTTTTTTTGCGGTTTGTCTGTGTGTGTTGGGGGGGGGGGGGGTCCAACTCCTAAAAATGGAATGGTACAAGCTAATGTAAACTAGGATCTGGAAAAGAAAAGTAGGTGTGTTTTACTCATTTGGTAAAGGAAAATTACATATCACCCCAAAATGGTAGCAATCTGATGTGGGCAGATAGCATAGTTTGTATTTGTGATTTGGCAGCCCACTTTGCATTGTAAGTCAGTGAGTTTAACTGGTGATTTCCATTATCTCTTTCAATTTCGTTAAACAGACAGTATTTCTTAAAGATCTGTTTGAAAAAGAGCAGTACTCATTAAAGATGTGGTATTTTCCAATGGATAGCCATGGAGAGCCTTGTCTAACCTCTCCATTTTGGTTGCATGTTTTTACAGGCTGTTGAAAGTTGGCTAGTGGATAGAGCAGTTTTGCCTATAGAAAATTCTTTGGGCGGGAGCATTCACAGGAATTATGACCTTCTACTCCGACATAGGTTGCATATTGTTGGAGAAGTTAAACTTGCAATCAGACATTGCTTACTAGCTAACCATGGCATCAAGGTTGAAGATCTTAAGAGGGTTCTTAGCCATCCACAGGTGCTTTCAACACAAGAACACCAATTCATTTATCTCTGAGTCTGGGACATGTAGCTCAAAAGCTGTAACTTCTGATGGTGCAGGCTCTTGCACAGTGTGAAAACACCTTAACTAAATTGGGACTGGTTAGAGAAGCTGTGGACGATACTGCTGGTGCAGCTAAGGTAATAAAAGAATAAAAGAATTGTTGTTAACAATATCAGTTGCTGGCATAGTGCAGTTTTGGATCTAATTATAACTTTTGCCTAGCTAATAAATGTGGAGGAATTTTAAATGGTATTCTGAACTCTTGGTTAAGAGTCTAGGGCACAGTCTTATGTGATTAGATTCAAGACAGAAGCCAAGATTTTCCAAGAGTGTTGACATTATTGCTAATAATAGTTAGATCTTATCATTATTGAGTTCGACTTTATGAGTTAACTTACACTTCTTCTCTTTTGAATATCTAGCATGTCGCTTTCCATAAACTTATGGATGCTGGTGCAGTGGCTAGCAAGGCTGCTGCTAAGATTTATGATCTGGATATACTTGCTGAGGACATACAGGTTTGTTTGTGGAGTTTGTGTATAACTCTAGACATATATACAAAGTTTCACCTTTCAATTTGGTAGATGGGTTAATTACAGTGAGAACCCATCTAAAGTACGCAAATACCTCCTCGCCATTTGATCTTTTATAATTATAGTAATCTTTTGTCCGAGTTTCACCATTTAACAAACTCCCCATTCCATTGGGATTTTTAGCAAAAAATATTACTTAAACATACCTAGACACCGAAGTGCAGATTCATCTTCCAAAAATTTAGTATTTTCATTACCTTTTAATTATTTTTTTAAAGCATAATTATGTCGTTTTACACTTTCTGTTTGGGTTTTATAATTATGCAAACTTAGAGCGGTGGTAATTATGAAAGATTGAGGGGAAGTTGGTACTATGGATGCTATGGAGGGGGTGTCGGTGTAATTAACCCTTTTATAGAACTTCAAACATTTGGTGACTTGTGTACTTTATGTTTCCAGGATGAATCTGATAATGTCACTCGATTCCTTATGCTGGCTAGAGAACCAATCATACCCGGCACTAATAAACCTTTCAAGGTTAGTAGTCCTAAATAAGCAACCGGTGGTGATCAATAATAATGTCCATAAATCCCACTTGTTAAAGTTAATTCCCGAACTTTTTTCTCTACCCACTTAATTATTCTCCATATTAATCATGTATAGACAAGTATAGTCTTCTCACTTGAGGAAGGTCCTGGGATGCTTTTTAAAGCACTTGCTGTTTTTGCTATGAGGAATGTCAACCTCACCAAGGTAGTTTATCATGCTCCTCCTTCTCGAGTTATTTCTGGCTTTTCTTGTGTATGACTCAGAGTACAATGTTTCTTTTTCTGCTGATGTAGATTGAAAGCCGTCCACTGCAAAAGCGGGCTTTGCAAACACCCGACGATAGTGCCATGGGATTTCCCAAGTAAATACAGGAAATTTCCATCATTTAATGGACGAAACTTTATATAATTTCAGTATATATTCACATTTGTATCTAAGCATAAATGTTGCTTTGTGCATATTTATTTCTAGTAATAGCTCAATTATCAAGTATATCTTGTGCTATCTGGCTGTATTTTTAGTTTGGAGGTGACTTTGCAAAACCTCTAAAATAGTTAATGTTGATATAACAGGTTCTTCGAGAGTTGTATTTGGGAAAAATATTTACAAGTTTGAATCCAATTTTCATGGTCACATTTATAAGTTTTTGATAGTAGAAAATTCCAAATTAGAATAACTGATCCTTTACCCAGAATTTTATCTTTTTGCAATAAACAGCGTTCACTCTAATGCAACAATGGCTGCAAAACTCAAAATGCCGTTATTTTGAAATTTTAAATGCTTTCACTAAAGTTTCCCCAGATTATGCATAATCAAACATCTCATTCTTGCACAGATACTTCCCATATCTTTTCTATGTTGATTTTGAAGCATCCATGGCAGATGAAAGAGCTCAAAATGCCCTTGGTCATCTAAAGGTACACTTTGCTCCATCCTATGGTCCTACTCGATGTGTAATTATTTCTTGAGTGATGTAACAGTTTTACAATCTTGGCAGGAGTTCGCAACATTCTTGAGGGTGCTTGGAAGTTACCCTGCAGACAATGGCCTTCCATGAGTAATTTTGAATCCTTTTAAGGTGCCAACATCTGCAAAATTGTATTTATTTCATTGGTGGGCTATGCTTTTCCTTTAGTATTTTATTTAATTGTTCACAAATCACAGACCGGCCATTAAAATTCATACAGTTGTATGGTTTACTAATATATAACTTTTGAAGGACAAAATCAGGATTAAGTCTCACTTGTTAATAAGAAGCTATATACACTTTTTTACCTGAGGTACAATTTGATACAAGCATCTTAAGAAAATGGGTTGTATTGCTTGGGTACTCAGTGACCAGTTTCTGCGCAGTGACTGTCTAATTCAGAATATGATAAAAAGATATCAGCGCATGTTATTGTCATGGATATAATCGACATGAATGGTTATTTTGGGAAGAGATTAGTGGAACCAGAAAAGTCTTGGCTCCACTCTCAATTTGAAGGGCATTTATACATGCTAAGTTTTACTAGGTGGGAAATGTTGGATATTTACTCTAATATAGTAGCATTTTCTGGAGTGGGAATTGCATCTCAGTTGATTGAGACTTGTGTTTTCACAGGGCATTATACTTGTGTTGCATATTCAACTGTCTGCTGCTTCCCTGATGCATATTCTTCATACTGGCAATGCTATGCAGGACTTCCTGTTTAGCGATTATATAAAAATCCGAGAGATGAAAATTCTTAAGGAGTTTGTAGGTCGGGTCGGCAAATACTTCAACCACGGGAATTGCCGAAGAAGAGCAGCACTTTGCATAAGTTGCAAATACCACCAAGATGCTATTATTCGTTCATGTAATTACTCAAATTTTGATATGACTTTGAGTTTCGCCTGTTGTTTTTGGTCTCCTCTTTTCGTGGAATCGAGACCGTTGATCCAAGAAATATACTGGATGACTTTTTTTTTTTTGTGGCTGTGTTTTTCAAGCAAGTTAACTATCTGTACACGTATAAGAATTTCTTTTACGGATAAAGGAATAAGTTTACATCCGATGATCACCAATTCTTGCTTTTATTATAGTTGCGCTGGAGTTTGCATTTTGATATTTATGTAAGAAATTTTGAGTTCGTAATAGATTCAAATTGTTACCCATTAGTTACCCCATCATTCATTTAACTGTAGGCAGTTTCAAAGTCTAGTGAAAAAAAAAAAATAGAAAATCGAGTTTGAATTATTCATCTCTTGAAATGTCAACGGTGAAGAGTTTGGATGACCAGATTGTTTGGGTCAAATTAGGTGTAAATGAGTCGAACTTTAAAAAAAAAAAAAAATTAGATTCAAGTTCAAGTTCAAGCTCATATAAAAAGTTTGAACTCAAATTTAGTTTAAGCCCGATGATCTTATAACTCAAGTTCATCTACAATTTTAAGCTCAAGTTCAGCTCAATCATAGTTGAAAGCTTATTTGAGCTTTGGTTTACAGTTGAGCTTATTCGAGTTATAGCTTAAAGTTGAGCTCAACACTACTAGAGCGTGATTATACATGTATTATAAAATTGATACACATGTGTTGTCAAGTTGGATTCATATGAAATCTAATATTTGATAATTGATATGCATTTATTATAAATTTGAATTATTACAACAAATAGATTGGGCACCTATGTTGATAGTTTATACGATTTTGATGTTTGGGTTTGTGTATAATGTATACAATTTTGGTATCTTAAATGCATTCATATGATTACTCTTTTAAAAGTATAAGGCTGCAATATAATTTTATTTTATTAACTATTGTTAATACTATTATTCATAGTGTATTGTAAAATTAAAATAAAAACTTATGAGCAAACTCATGAGTTCTTATTTTTGAGATAGATTATTTTATCATCAGTAATATTATTATTCGTAATATATTGTAAAACAAAAATAAAAGCTTTTGAGCAAACTCGTGAGTTCTCATTTTCGGGCTCCGGCTTGGCCATAGACTCAAGATTTGATGCGATCGAGCTAAACTATTGAACCAACTTGAATTATCTTACACCTCTAACAAAATATTACTAAAAACCAAGACGTATCTCGCCTAGACTCCAAAAATTAGTTGCTAATCAATGACATTCATCACTATTACTTATTTCATCTTGACTTGTAGCATATACCCCCATAACATTACACTAGAATTGGTGGGGTGCGCTAGGCCAATGCAGCAGTACAACACCAAGGTGATGCTAGAGAGCCCCAGAGCCCAATAGCAAGCTGTTGTGATAGGTCCTCTCGCTAAAAAAATAAATTTAATGTTATGCAGACCACAATGGTCATGTATCAGATATTCAATCGATAAGAATAGATACTACATTTAATCTTGCCCAAAAGATCGAGAATGGTACGACTTTATAGTTCATTACTATTTCCAACATCTGCTCCCGACGTGGGAAATACAGACTAGTAGCTCCTGGGAATTCTTCTACAAGCAAAAAAGACTTGTTGGCTACCAACTGAATAAAATAACACTAGGTTATTTGGTTCCTGGATTTAGTGTAGGGTGCCGAGAAAAATAATTCTCATTTCAAAAGATTATAATTTTCCTTTCCCTTCTATTTTCTTCGACAATAGAACAAAAAACGCGAAATGTTATGTTAGTCAAATACGTATACACCCAATTGTATTATAAATAAGGGATAATTACATCTACACCCCCTGAGGTTTGGTGTAATTACCGATACACCCCCTGACATTTGACTATTTACAATTACACCCCCTATTCAAAGATTTAATTTGAAACCCTGACGGTTTTATGAAAAAGACATTATTGCCCTTAAATATTTGAACCAAAAAAATCAAAAAAATTAGAAAATAAATGAATTTTGTGGATGGACAAAAATGCCCCCTCATTCTCTTTTCCTTCTCCTTTTTTCCTTTTTCTTTCCTTTTTCCCCCTTTTTTTCTTCTTCTCCTTTTTTTTCTTTTTTCTTTTTCTCTTCTTCTTCATCTCTGCCAGTTCTCTCCACCTCTTCTCTCTTCTCCGCCGGCGGCACCGTCTCCACCCCCTACCCGCCGCCCCCACCTCGTCCCCATCCCCTCGCCCGCCGCCGCCGCCCATCTCCTCCCCCACCCAACCCAACCCCGTCGCCCGCCGCCCATCTCCTTCCCCACCCAACCCAACCCCATCGCCCGCCGCCCATCTCCTTCCCCACCCAACCCAACCCCGTCGCCCGCCGCCCCGATCCCGTCGCCTGCCGCCCATCTCCTCCCCCACCCAACTCAACCCCGTCGCCCATTGCCGCCGCTCCCTTTCTCCTCCCTCACTCTACAATTTTCTAGATCTCTTTTCTCTCTCTCTCTCTCTCTCTTGATTTATTGTCTTTCCTCTCCACCCACACCGGCGGCCGCCGCTGCCGTCTCTCCCTTTCTCCTCCCTCCCTCTACAAGTTTCTAGGTCTCTTTTCTCTGTCTCTCTCTCTCTCTCTCTCTCTCTCTCTCTCGATTTACCTTTCTTACTCTCAATCCCTCATCTCATCTAGGTGGTGGTGGTCGGAGAGGGTGGCGACCGTAAGTCGTGTGGTGGCGGCCGTGGGTGGTGTGGTGGTGGTAGAGGGCGGCATCCATGGGCAATGTGGTAGTAGTGAAATCTCTCCTCTTCCCCTCTCTCTCTCTCTCTCCCTCTCGATCTATCGCTCTCCCTCTCGATCTCTCCTCTCATCTATACAATGGCGGTCGCAGGCGCGGAGGGGTGGTGGTGGTGGCGGCGGCGACCGTGATCGGGGTGGTGGTTGTGGTTGGAGGTGGCTGCTAGGTTGAAATAATTATTTGATTGTTTAATTTGTTGATTTTTTTCAAAACTTATATTTACACCCCTCAAAATTCTTGAAAATTACATTTGCCCCTGCAAGGGTATTATAGTCATGCAAAAAAGTCCAAAAAACATACCAATTAATTTCCCTCTCATTGAGGGCATTTTCGGAAGTTTACAAATATAAACTAACGTCTGCAGCCATAAACCCTAACGGCCACTAACGGAAGGGGTTATTTGTTAACGGCGCTAACGTGGAGGGGGTGTAATTGTAAATAGTCAAATGTCAGGGGGTGTATCGGTAATTACACCAAACCTCAGGGGGTGTAGATGTAATTATCCCTATAAATAATTGTATGAACATGTAATATCGTAATAATATGAAATGTTGAATAATCTGAGTGGTATCCCACTTAGCTGAGTGCCTGAGTGTATACCCACTTAAATGACACCCCATATGGGTGGCAATTTATTTGTTCCTCTAGTGCATTCAAATTCGAAAGGGATCTTTAACCACAAAGGGTTTCTATATGAGGGAGCCCTTTGATAGTGTCATTTAATAGATTTATGTAATGAATGATAAAACTATATGCTGTGCAAGATTGCAAGTTAGCTTAGCCGACACCATACGAGTAACTAGATATTGCAAATAATGTAGATAAATACTCGATAAAACAGTAGGATAAAAGAACAGAACAGAAAACCATAAATGCAGCACAAATCTTGGTCACAGACAGGAATATGAAAAACTTAAATTGGAGATATAGCAATTGGATTGTTTTACATCAAAATCTGCACCGCATACAATGGCGGAGCCAGGACCGCGGTGTCGGAGAGAATGCTTCATCCACTCTACTAACATTAATTTTATCATTTTACAGAACTTTTATATATGTTGAGTTATAAGGTGCACTAAAAAACATCTAAGCGGTCCCTCAAAATCAAAAAATATAACACAATACAGGCGCGTGGCGCACACACACACACACATGTATATGTGTGTTGGGGGATAACTTTAAAGTTAGAAGGTGCACATGCAACTTTGACTTCATTTATGGCTATCCAACTGCACATACACCGCTCTGAAGGTCACAAAAAGTCATTTTTGTAAACAAAACCTGCACTCATCCATGCTTATGAAGTTCAACAAAATCTGCATTATTTGTTCTTCCATAACATAGCGTACTACTTTTCTGATGAACGCAAATTTCACTGGTTAACCATTAGACTTTTCACTAATTCCAGGGTATCACTTCTCATCTTAGAGACGGAAGAAGGTGTGACCTTCTCCTTAATGGCAGAGAACCACAAATCCTGCATATTCTTGGGTCCATCATCACTTTGATACCATTCACAGATTGCCCTTGCAATGGCAGTAACATATAAGCCACAATCATAACCATTCTCTTGTTTTGGTGAATTGGAGCATTCAACATAAGTAGCATCAGAGGCCGTAAAAGAAACCACGCCTCTGTACACCCTTTTGGCATGTCCATGGTTGATCCCTCCACTGCTGTCGTGATGAACAAACGCATTAGCGTTTCTCTCGTATGCAAGTAGGCTCCAGTGGGACCCACCTTCAGCCATATCCACATCAGTATTGTCATTGATGGGAAAGATTATCAACTTTCTTTGAGATAGATGAAGGGGTTCAACAAAATCTTTGAGGCTCGCAATATCCGGGCATTCTTTTATCCAGAAAGCAATTGAAGGGGGTACCAGGAGGATGTCTTCAGAAGGATAACAGGATGTGAGAAAACTGAAATAGAATTCAATAATGCGATCGTTGAGAAAATATGGACCGCTGAGAATGTCAAGGTCCGATCGCCTCAGAACGGCATCATTATAGCTAAGGATTTTCTCATCGGCTGCCATGTTTGAGATGTCAATCATACACCTGACAATTCAAAGTTGATATATATGAGAGGACAATTATAAAATACAACAGAATCTCATCTTTAAACATCCAGCTTGAGCATTTGTTAGAGTGAAAACGGTACAGAAAATAATAAGAGCTTTATTATTTCTAATGATTGAAATATGGTAGAGAACAACTGAAAAGAATGGGAAAATTACGAAATACTGCCAAGTTATAAACCCGCTTCCTACTCCAATAAGTACTCGAGAGTAATTCTCATGATGTTGGCATTTTATTGGTGGCTCCCATAATCTACTCAATCCCCTCAAATAGATGGATTGATATCAATTTAGGATCAAAAATTATATCCTGCCGCATTTAATCAACGGACTGATCTTTACCCCTTGCTGAATAAACTAAAAGCTTCCTTGGTGCTATATCATGACCTCATGGGCTGAAATTATATGTCTAACACGCTTGTGTAGCTCCTATCTCGAGAAATCTCCTCTAATTTTGAATAGGAAAGAGCCCATCAGGTTGTCAGAGTCAAGACAGCGATCATATTCAAGAATTTACTTCAGTATTTGGAGGATTCAGATTGTGACAAGAATCCATTCCCATCGGTGAGATTGGATTCAGATTATAGGAGCCCAACAATTGATGCAAAAGGCTAGTGATTGAACTCTTTGAAAAGTTCCTACTTTGAAATTGCGAGTCGGATCTATATCACAAAACAGCTAGTCTAGCATTCAAGCAAACAAGCACAAAAACAAAGATACGAGCTCTAGAGAACTCACATTCACAGGTGCCAATACCGTTCATCATTAGAAGCATTTCATCAAACAGTTGGTGTCCAAACCCCAAAAGCAACTGATATTCACCAAAGCATTTCATCAAGCATTTATCATCCAGAGAAGTATAAAGGGCGTATCAATTATACAGATCAGAATTCAGAAATGAATGATGGGCGATAATATTATCATGATGCCACAATAGCCTTTACCCACCATAGCACATGATTTCATAAGCAATTTACCTCAAAATATCGTATAGTACCGCCTGTATAATCAGCAGTCTAGAAATTCTCTTCCAGTAACTGTGCTAAAAATGGGTCTACGAAGACAAGATTCGTAGTTTGATTTGGGAAATTCTTATTTTGTCTTTCACAAATGAACCAAAATAGTTTAAATTGTACTAGATTTGTCTGTTTTCTAAATAAATTAACCATATAATACTGGTCGATCGGTGTACTCGTTGTTTGTGAAAAAAAAAAATTACATATTTAAATTTGAAATATAAATATTAAAAATATTATTAATTTTATAAAATTATATATTTTTTAGTGTGTAAAATTAAAATAAAATATAATTTAATTACATATTTAAATTCTAAATATGAAATTAAAATATTTATTGAATTTTATACAAGATTATATATTTTAATATTTATATTGTATTTTATTAAATTTATTATATAAAAACAGTTTAAAACAGATTAAAATTATAAGATTGATAAATAAATAGGAAAGAAAAATTAAAAAGATATGTATGTCTGCATATTGACATAGAAGAGAGAAAATTGAGAGGCGAAAGAGACCAATGTGGTTATTAGACTTCCTGGATTCTTTTTAATAGGGAAAATTACACTTAACCCCCTAAAATTCGGTTAAATTATAGTTATACTCTCTTAGGTATGGAAATTTGTACATACCTCTCTTGAGGTTTGGATCCGACTAACAGGTAGCATTTCGATCGCTGATACACCGTAATTTACTTATGTAAGCAAAAAATTATAGCAGGATTTCAATTTTACCCTTTTTCCAAAAATTCAAACTTTTTTGTAAACAATAATACTCTTATTGGAATTGATAATTGTTATAAAGGAAATGAACAAACTTGTCATTTTATATTTAACCTGAATTGTGGGATTTTTTCTTATTTTTTTCTTAATATTCCGACAAGAATAACAAAGTCATTTTATTATTTTTTCTTTGGATGTTTGCGAGATCCAAACATCAAGGGAAGTATGTGAAATTTTTTATACTTAAGGGGGTCTAGTTGTAATTTGACTAAACCTCAGGGGGTCTAAGGGTAATTTTCACTTATTAATAATACAAATAATTTCAACTGTGTGGTGCACATATAGCTTAAAAAGTGCTTTTCCAAGTAGTTGGTTTTTTTTTCTTTTACAAAAAAAATATCAAGTAGTTTAGCATTTGAACATATTGTGTGTGTGTGTGTGTATATATATATATATAGTTCAAATTCCTAAACCTAATAAGATTAACTCAATAATCCTAAGTTTAATAGAATTAGCCTAATAGTCCTAAACCCAATAGGATTTTCCAAATAATAATATTAATAATAGCATTAATAATAATAATAATAATAAGGTAAATAATAATTATAATAATAATCAGTATGAATAATAATAATAATGGCAATATTAACAATAAAGTAATAATCCTACTACTACCACTACTACTACTACTACTAATAATAATAATAATAATAATAACAACAACAATGTATTAATAATCCCAAAAATAATAATAGTAATAGTAATTAACAACAACAACAATAATAATAATAGTATACCTCATAAAAGGGTCGGGGCATCACAATATATCTTTTAAAATCTGTATAAATTAGGATTTGTAATTGTCATAATTGTATATTTATTTTAATTACGGTGTACCTATATATTTATTTTAATTATGATGACGTGGTATCAGAGCCACTTTCTGAATTTGTGTGTTTTTTTTTTATCTTTAGTGCTTTATCTATCTTGCCTATATTTGGAGATTTGTCATAGGCATCTAGGTCTCTTAGATCTTGTATTCAGATTTTGGTGCTCTTCTTTTCATATTTTTTGTTTTCATGTTTTCCTGAGAGACATCTACATTTCAAAATTATTTTTTCCTATTTTCCACAAGAGTCTTTTAGTATCCGTTTCACAGTAAAGAATTAATCTGCTTAGGAGTTCTAGATTCAACTGCTTGTGACAGGCAAAGAATTATGGGGTCATATAGATAGGAGTGATCCATCTCCAATAGACTCTAACAAATTATCTCAATGGAAGGTCAAATATGCTCAGGTGATGACATGGATTTTAAGGTCAGTGGACCCTCTTATTGTCCTTAATTTAAGGCCATATAAGACTGCAAAAGACGTATGAGATTATCTAAAAAAGCTTTACAATCAAGACACCAGTGCCAGACGTTTTCAGTTGGAACAAGACATTGTTAATTACTCTCAAGGAAGTCTTTTCATTTAAGATTATTGTTCTGAATTTCAAAACTTATGGACAGAATTTATTGATATAATTTATGCTAAAATACCTATTGAATCTCTTACTATAATTTAAGAAATTCATGAGCATAACAAGAGATATCGATTTTTGATGAAATTGAGATCTGATTTTGAGAATGTTTGTGCAAACTTGATAACCCGTGAACCTTCTCCTTTCTTAGATATTCGTTTTTAGGGAATTACTTCGCGAAGAGCAGTATCTTCTCACACAATACACCTTCATGCCAGAGAATATCATCAGTGTTGAATTTGTGGCTCAAGGCAAAGGAAAAAGTAGGAATATATATGATCACAATACAATGCTATAGTTGCAAAGAATATGGCCACATTGCAATCAATCATGGGAAGAAATTCTACAATTATTGCAAACGGTCTGGCGTATCATCATAGAGTGTCCCATACACCCGCAAAATTGCAAGGTCAATGTTTTTCTAGCTGGGGCAAATAGTCCCAATTAGTTTTTCTTTCCTACTCATGTTGAATCCCCTTCTATTGGTACTATACTTCCTACTTTTGAGGATTTGTCATCTTCCGAGCGCTTCAAACAACTTTGTGTACAAGCGACGTCAACCACCTTTACCCCTTCCCGAGACTGATCCGCTAGTTGAGACTGCTCATGAACCTGTACATGAGAGTTCATCTGAAGCTACTCCTCCTCAGCCTATTCTTCGTCAATCTACCAAAGTATCTCGTCGTCCTGATTGGTATGTGGCTTCCCTTTTCACCAAATGGATGTAAAGAATGTGTTTCTTCATGGTGATCTCAAAGAGGACACCTATATGGAACCTCTACCTAGTTTGTTTTCTTCACCTACTTCAAATGTATGTAAGTTGAAAAGGTCTTTGTATGGCTTGAAACAGGCTCCTTGAGCTTGGTTTGAAAAGTTTCGGTCCACTTTGCTTCAATTCTCGTTGTTTATCTTTGTTTCTTCGTCACACATCTACTGGATGTGTTCTTCTCATTGTATATGTAGATGACAGTGTCATCATAGGAATTGATATTGCATTGATTGCTAGCCTCCAGCAATCTCAATGATTCTTTGTATACGAAAGATCCTAGTTCTCTTACATATTTATTAGGATTGGAGGTTCAATCTGATCTTTCTGGTGCGATATTGCATCATTATAAATATACTTAGGATTTGATTGGTTAGGTCAGACTTCAAAAAGCTTCATCTGATATTCCATTCGAAGTGAACGTCAAGTATCGTCATGCTGAAAGAAATCTTCTTTTAGACCCAACTTTATTTCGGCAATTAGTTGGGAGCTTGAATTATCTCACTATTACATAGCTAGACATCTCTTTTGCAGTTCAACAAATCAGTTAATTCATGCAAGCTCCACGACATTTACACTTGGCAGTAGTGCATCACATCATTGGATATCTTATAGGTTCGTTTAGAGGAGGATTATTCTTTTTAGCTGGTTCTCGTATTCGTCTTATTGCTTTTAATGACGCCGATTGGACTGGATGTCCAAACACTCGTTACTCTGTTAAGGTTTGGTGAATTCTTATTGGAGATTCTCTAATATCATGGAAGCAAGAAACAAGATTGAGTTTCAAAATCTTCAACTGAATCTGAATATAGAGCCATTTCCATTGCATGTTCATAGATTGTTTGGCTTCATGGGCTACTTGCAGATATTAAATTCTCACAATTGAATCCTACTTCTCTCCGTATTGACAACATGTGTGCTATTCAGATTGCTACAAATCCAATTTTTCTATGAGCGTACCAAATATATTGAGGTGGACTATCATTCTATATGAGAAGTTGTGCATACGAGAGTTATTTCTCTTCCACATGTTTCTAGTGATCTACAAATTGTTAACGTGCTTGCAAGATCCATGACAACGCCATCAATTTTTAGTTGGCAAATTGATGCTTAATGATATACCAATATCAATTTGAGGGGGATGTTAGTATGATGGACAGTTACACTAGTTACATTATTGTAACTATCACAACATTATATATCTTTTTAAAAGCTGTATAAATTATGATTTGTAACTGTCATCAACTCATAGCTGTATATTTATTTTAATTATGGTGTAAATAAATTTCTTTCTTTTAGGGCAATATTATAACTAGATATAGCATACTGTTCACATGGATGTATAAAAGGAATAGCTCTCAACGGAAGAGGCATTCACCAGAAAGTGTCACGTGTTCCTTCATACAAGGGGACAAAGTAATGTAATTTATAATGTAATTAAAAGTACTGTATAGTTATATTATTGTTAAAGCGGGGCTACTCGTCTTGTAAATGGATGAATCAATGAGAGATTGTCTTGGAAATTGCGTCGGACGGATGTGTTTCCTTATGGAATGACTATTACTCATTAGTATATTTTTTTGAAGATTAAAAGTAGTGCGAGAGGCTTCTCGAGAATATCTCAAAAAAATAATAATAAAAAAAGACAGAGAGACTGCAAGAATGAGATGTAAAAATGGGCAGAGAAGAAGAAATACACCTTCATTGAGAAAAAACACTCATAAAGGACTTTAACTTGACCATATAAATTTTAGGGACAAAGGTGATTCTAACTTCAAATTATAAGAACAATATGTGATATTAACCTTATAAAAAAAAATTAAGAATTTATTGGAAGCTGATTTTCTTTGTAATTTTTAGTATAACAAACACAAATATGAATGTTTTTAAATTATTTATAAAAAAAAATATATTGTCATTGGGATTATATGCGTTATATAATTTGCTAATAAATTACTAGGAGGTTTTAAAATTAATAAAGAATGATTAAATTTTAGGTATTTAGAGATTATGAGGGATAAGAAAGTTTTAAAATTAATAAAAAGGGGATAACTTAAACGTATTTAAAGATAAGGGATTACTCAAATTAAAAAATTATGATTAAGGGATTATAGTCTTATTAAATTATTAAAGAGGTAATGATTTTTTTATATTTAGAGATAAGGGAATAGTAAACTTTTCAATTTACTAAAAAAATTAATTATAATGCTAAAATAATATTTATGTTGGTTACTACTATTTTTTACTCCAAAAATACTTGTTCCCTATTTAACAGGGTTTAATTTATTCTTAGTATAATTTAAATATTGAAATAAGAAATTTTAGAGCTTCATCTTTATATAAGCTCACAAGTACAATTTGAATAAAAGAAAGAAAACAATGATCATTTTTAATATAAATTTTGAAGGCGTAGTCAAAATCGAAAAAATAAAAATTATATAATTTGAGTTTTAGAAGAATATTTTACACCAATGATAAAATTAATCTCAAGAATAAAAAAAAACACACCAATTCAATGAAAGAAACACATTAAATGAGTGTTAGAAATCAATGCTTTCAAGGCAACCAAAAATATGGTCGAGAAATTTCAAAGACAAATTTACTTGTGTTTTCATATCATTGACTTGGGGTTGGGGGTACTAATATAATCTAATATACAATATATTTGACTTACAATTCAGCAATAAATTTTTGAATTCAATTTTATATTGATATCTCAATATGCTGAGAAATGCCTATTTGATTATAAACTTTAAAAATTAAAAAATTAAAACAAAAAATAGGCTAAACACAACGTTAATTACCTTTGAATAATTTTGGCCGAAGCATTTATCATATATCTTTAGACTCTAGAGTAAGCAACACATAAAAATTAGAAGGCTTAATTATACTTTTGGTCCTGTAAGTGAGATCCTCTTTTTAAATTTGGTCCTATAAGTTTAATAATTGCACATTTAGTCCTGTATGTTGGTTTTGGTCCTGAATTAACATATTTGGTCCTAAATTTTCAAATATAGTTCTGTCTCATTTAGGACCAAATGTGTTAATTCAGGACTAAATGTGTCAAATTGAACCAACATACAGGGCCTAATGTGTCAATTTATGACCAAATGTATCAAATTGAACCAACATACAGGACTAAATGTGCAACTATCAAACTTACAGGACGAAATTTGGAAAGGAGATCTTACTTAAAGGACCAAAAGTATAATTAAGCCAAATTAAAATATGCCTCGTTGGATAAGCAGAGAAAATCAATTAAGTGGTAGAGAATCATACACCTTGTCCAATTTTTTTTTTTTTTGGTTGTCAGCTGAAAATATATTAAGCAAAAAGCTAAAATATTTCTTGTTGGTAGGGAAAAGGCAATGGAGAAAAGCCGAAAACAACGAAGCAATAGTAGAGAAAAATCGCGTTGAGAGATTGGATATATTATTAATTCATTTTCTATTTGCTCTTTTCCTTTTAGATTATATTCTAAATAAAATCCAAATTTAATTAGTCTTTTATTTCTAAATATCTGAGAGTTATAATCTTTTTATTAATTTTAAAACTTTGTTATCCCTTACCTCTAAATACCTAAAAGTTATTCCCCCCTTTAGTAATTTTAAAACTTCTTATACCTTAATTGTAATTTTCCTTTAAAACTATACACGTTTTTACACAAATACTATGTTTTATATTCAATTGGAATTGAGCGTTAGCTTTAGCATATCTTACTTGGGGAGTCTTGTGATTAGTCACAGTCATAAGTAACTAACCTCGGTCACCCCTTAAAAAATTGTCACTCATTCAATTTTAAAAAATATCAATAGATTAGTTCAGTAATCCACTGATAGGGATCAAAATTCTCCCTCCCCTCTTTCCATGATTCCTATTCTCTCTCTCTCTCTCTCTCTCTCTCTCTCTCTCTCTCTCTCTCTCTCCCCCCCCCCCTCCCCCTCCAATTGGCGAATCGTTCCCTTAATTATTAACCTTACAAACAAAATCCCTTAATTATTAAACTTTCTTAGGATAAATAATTTCTACTACAATATAAATATTTAACTTCAATTAAATAAAAGTTGCATCATATTTTATTTATTGCTTACAAATAATAGTAATAATAATATTATTATGCTTTTTTAAGTGTCTCATGAATAATAATTTCTACTACAATATAAATATTTAACTTCAATTAAATAAAAGTTGCATCATATTTTATTTATTGCTTACAAATAATAATAATAATAATAATATTATTATTATGCTTTTTTAAGTGTACTCATGAATAAACTTAACTAAAATTATTATTATTATTATTATTATTATTATTATTATTATTATTATGATATTCAGCATTCAACCATATGAATATATATATATATATGTATATATATATATATATATGTTTTTCAAGTTACGATTAAAAGCCTCAACTCGCTAGTATGAAAATATTATATGAATTCATAAACGAAAAAATAAGATACAAATTCTAGGACAAAAATTAAAATCAAACAAACTATTTACATTTATTTTGTTTTATGTTAAATAAGTCAATTTTTTTTGATAAAATAGTGTATTATTCATCAATTATTACATGAAAACAGTATTGATGAGCCAAGCGCTACTTCACTATGTCACGTCATTACAGCCTCCAAAATCCACAAATCCACCAAGTATATGATTATTGCCCCCGAGGTAACAAAAGCCCTCAAAGGGCTCACAAGCCAGCCTCTTTCCCTCGAAAGACCCACAAGACGACAACAAGCTATTTAGGGTGCCCTCGAATGAGGAAGCTGCCCTCGACGGTGCTCCCATCGAGGGCCAAATCCCACACATAGTTGTTGCAATGATGGGCATCCAGAAGGGACAAGTACAACTGGTGACTCTTGGCAGGAACAGTCCACCGCCACCTAACGCATCCCAGTGGCACATGGGTCCATCCCATCAGATGTGGGCGCATTAAATGCCAAGTCATAAATACAATCCTTGGTCATAAATGCCCAAGATACCCATTTATTGTCGGGCAAGACCCCTCATTAATGAAGAGTGAGAATAGCCGCCACAAGGATTGGAAAAGTGGGACAAAAGGCATACATCAGAGCAGCTACAGTGCCTAAAGTGGCCAGATCCCACCAACCCTGTCACATCCAAGCTCCTTACTCTCATATAAAAGCTCCATACGGCTCTCCACCCAAGGGTAAGACATATGTGCCTTGCAAACCAAACTCATACTATTACTGTTCATCTTCTTCTTAAACCGTCCACTGACTTGAGCGTCGGAGAGCCTACGCCCGGACAAAACCGGCTAGTCTCACGTGCGTTCCTCCCTCTTTAGCAGGTGGGCCACCAGCAAGGACATCTCGGAGTACATCACACCCCGACACGTGGTCGAACCATATTCTGACCGCATCAAGTATAATATGATTGCTATCTATTTCGTATCAAAAGTACGAGTCTTGTTCATCAAATTTCAAATCCACACCATCTAATCAATAATAATATTATAATTGCCATAGCTATTATGATTAACTTCATATTTGATTGTACATATTAACCATAATTATTCAAAATAATAAATAATTTTCATATTTGTTTACCTTCTCTAATGAGCACATACTGTTCTGCATATAAATGTTTGATTACATCATCTAGCTAGCTAGATCTAAATTCATTACAACCATATTATTATTATTATTATTATTATTATTATTACTACTACTACTACCACCACCACCACCACCACTACTGATACTACTATTACTATTACTGCTACTACTACTACTTCTCCTCACATTTGATTACTGATCTTATGATCATTATTATTGTTATGGTTATCTTTCATTGAATTATTGTTAATATATAGTTATCATTATTATTCATTATATATATATATATTATAAATATAGTTACACTACTAGAAAAACAGCTAGTAGCCACGGATTAAAAAAAATTACGAAAAAAACTTAGCCACAAATTAGCCAGTACCAGCCCGTGGCTATTTTAGGTGGCTAAAATTGGCGCGAATTTTGCCACCAATTGTTAGCCATGGATTAGCGACGGCCAATCCGTGGCTAACCAATTTTTTTTTAAAATTATTTTATTTGTGCTCGACTTAATTCGTTCTTTGAAGATAAATGTGTTATTCTATTTTCTATTATCAGCCAAATAAATCTTGTAATTAAATTGATATATAACAGATTAGTGTTAATGATTGTGCAATAATCAATATATATATAATAATCATTTGGAAAGACGAATGATCATTTCAATTATTTGATGATATTAATTATGTTGTATGGATCGAACTAATTCTCAATTTAAGTTTCACAATTGCATATTACACAATATTAGAGTGTTGTATATACTACATATATAAGTGTATATAAGTACGCATGCGAGTTTCATTTACATATATGGTCACTTATTCAGTTGTACGAGTTAATAGCCACGGATTAGCCACAGTCAGACCGTGGCTAAATTAGCCACGGCCTGCTTGTAGCTAATAGCCACGGTTTAACTGTGGTCAACCCGTGGCTAATTTTCTTTTACAGACTGGTATACAGAGGCATGGGAGAGGTGGAAGAAAATCCCTATACAAACTAGACATATGTGGTTCTCCGAATTCCAAGTATGTCTTGATATATATAAAAATTTTCTTTTATATTTTTTTCATTTATTATTGTATAAGTTATACGTTTCTCATTGTACATAGAGTGTACTATTGGAGAGCCGACCAACATGACGCCATTTGGAAAACATTTGAGCACAAGGGATCGGACCTTCTAAAGAATAGGCTTAACAAAGCTCGTCATAAAAATAAGAAGCTTGAGTGTATTGGTGCTGACGCTTGGCAGGAGCTGCAAGCAAAATGGGGCTTGCCCAGTTTTCTTAAAAAGAGTGCAGTCAACAAAGCTAATCGGTCTTCGGATTCTGGTGGAAGGGGAATGATCGGCCACAAGGGAGTTCAAAATCTCATCTCTCTCACAACGAGTTGGGTAGTATGTGTATTTCATAATTACTTCAAAATTATGATTGATAGTGGTAGCATTTTTATGTATCGGATTAAAATATTACATCTCTTATTACATAAAGCTCAAATGGGGGAATATACGACCGTGGATCAGTTGTTTATCCATCTCTACTCTTATAAAGATGAGAATGAGGACTTGAAATGGTCTGATGAGAGGGCATAGCATTTATTTGTGAGTATTTATTATGTTTCAACCTTAATATTGATTTTTGACTTTGTTGGTGATGTTTCAACCTGAAAACTTGTAGAGCGCATTTAAGGAGAAGTAGGACAATATTAATTCTCAGTCGCCTGCTCAATCTGCTGATGGCACGCCCCTACCTCGACCATCCAAGCTTGATGTAAATCAAATAGCTCGACTTTCATATTCTAATATAATATATAGATACATAGGAGTGATATATTACAACTAAATCTAACTATATTCACGGATTTATAGGTGTGGAAGGAGACAGTGGCTAAACCGAATAAGGGTCGATCGTACGGCGTACCAGGTGGATCACATAGTACGGGGACTTCAGGCTGACGGTTGAGTTGAAGCCAAGGCTTGACAGGTTTGAGGAGAAACAATCCTCTGAATTGACTGAGATGAAGCACACACTCCATGCCTTACTTTAGAGCATTCAAAGTTTAACCCAAGGTACTTTCGTCTCTTCGCCTAATCAGCTACACCAGTCAGCTGGTTCACCGCATGTGCAGCCCACCCCTAGCCAATAGAGGGGTTTTCATGGGACTTCATCGGGAGGGCGATGATCCACCTCCAGGCACACTGCACCAAATTACGTACGTGATGACGAGCATGGCAATGATGATGATAAGGATCATGGTATTAGGCCCTGTTAAACATTGGCACTTTCTGACATTTTACTAACTTTATTATGACAAACAATTTGTTAGACATTACGCTTTAACTGCTTAAGTGTGTAATGTATTAGCATTATGATTGAGATTCTTTCTAATTTATTTCATGATATAATTTGTATTGGACGATCCGTGGTCGTTATTTTTAATGGATAATTGGCATAAATGATGTATTGTTTGAATCCTTGTGTGTTTTTGATTGGAAAAATAAAATTAGAATGCAGGCTGGTCAGGAAAAAAAGGGTATAATACTGCTGAAAGCTAGCAAAATTAGCTACGGCCTGACCGTGGCTAATTTTTTCAAGCACATAGGCATCAGCCACGGCCAGGCCGTGGCTAATGGCCACGGACTAGCCACGGCCTGGCATTTGCCAGAATTAAGTGGCCAATTTGGCCACAACTTGACCGTGGCTATTAGCCACGGTCTGCCCGTGGTTATAAATTCGTGGCCATTAGTCACGATCAGGCCGTGGCTAATTTTCCTGGCCACGAATTTTGGCAAAAATTCGTGGCTAAAATTCGTTGCTAAATCTGTTTTTTCTAGCAGTGTTAGTGAGACCAATAATTGAATTTCATGTTTGGTTATATTTTTTGAGGAGAATTATTATTATTATTATTATTATTATTATTATTATTATTATTATTATTATGTTTCATATTACCTTACCTCAGCTGATAATCAAAACACATTTTTTTTTTACCAACTAGTGCTTGTTAGACTCTTTTCTATGTATTTTATATGTTTAAGTCACTTTTAAAAATAAATGATGCAATATCACAACATATCAATCATTGTACAGTAAATCTACAGATGGTATGAATAATTTACTTCATAATGATGTCCAGATTTTACAAATTTTATTTTTATTTAAAATACACATGTTCATATTCTATATATATTTTTAAAATCATCCTTGATGAATGTTATATATTCTTTGGAATATGTTAAATGTAACTTTTTATCAACTATTAACATATGTTCAGATTTTTTAATTATAAATACTATTTATTTTGGTATTAATTTAGTGTTTTAATTTTTTTTATTATGCTTTCCAATTTGTTATCATTGTTAATGCGCGTATTTTTAAATTAAAAAAATAAAAATAATGGTACCATGGTATTCAAAAAATACAAAAATTATAATGAGTACCATGGTAATTTTTTAAACAAAAAATAACATTGTACTTTTCCAATAAATTAAAAAGAATGAGTAATAATGGTTTAATGGACCCAATGATATTAAATATTTAGCTTTCCTTTTTAAGGCTAAAATAAAATTTTAATTGATTAGAATTTAGTGGGCCCATACATGGTTTACTATAATAATTGTAGTATAATAAAACCCCCGGTAACCTGTGTATCAAGTATCGATTTTACCTATACAACATATTGCGGGTCATATAAAAATTAATGGCTTAGATTAAATATACCATATCTAATGGATCAAATTAAAGGTAACTAATATTAGTCACCTTCGACTTGTGACTAACGATAGAATTTTCCATCTTACTTATGATATTTACATACTATATGTTACAAATTGAAATAATAAAGGAAAATTATGGGCACTCCCCAACATCTGGGGTCAAATGCGCATTTTCGTTTTTTGCGTTTGTACTAGAACATCATATAACATTTCTAAAATTATCGCCGAAATCCCTTGTCACCTATGCTAATGACATTTATTAGAATATCTCATCATATGAGGGCAAAATCGAGCATTTTCTCATCTCAATTAGTTTGTGCACTAGAACACAAAAGTTTAGGGAAAAGTACCACTGTCCACATACTTTAGAGCGTAATTTTTAATTTTCATTTATCTCTTTTAAGACACATTTACAGACACCAACATACACACTTTAAATTTAATCACGAAAATTCAATCGACACTCAAAGTTGAACTAAAATTCACCATATTTATGAAATGGAAAACATGAAAATGGCTAAAAGTATGAAAAATTCTGGATTGAATCATATATTTTTTTTGGATTGGAGTGACCCTATAATAACCAAAAATGTGAATGTCGCCCCTACTCTGAGCATGTCACCATTTAGCCCCTTAAGCAACAATCATTGATATTTTTGACCATTATCTTGTTCTTCACTTCATAGGCAAGGTGAATTTTAGTTCAAGTTTCAATCATCGATTGAATTTTCATAATCAATTTGCAGCGTGCGTCCACAAATGTGTATAAATTTATGTTTTGAATGGGATAAATAAAAAATGAAAGTTATCTTCCAACCTATGTGTCTATTCGCATTTTGTCCCCTCATGTTTGTGTTTTCATTTAAATACTAAATGGCATAAGTGGATGATTGATTTCGCCCACTGAGAGACGAGATGTTCTCTTATATGTCGTTGAAATTGAAGCTAAGAAAATCAATGATCAATTTTAGAAGATCAGCGTTTTGCTCCCATACTAGGAAAATGATACTTACCAGCAAATATTTTACTTATGATATTTACATATATTATGTTACAAATTCATATAATAAAGTACATACTAGGAATAAGATAGTTGATACCTAACCGGTTCAGTTGCGTTACCATTCCTATTGTCATTTTGACAAATTAGTAAAAATAAATAAATAAATAAATAAAAGTTCATTATGCTAATTTTATTCTGTTTTTTGTAATTCTTCTTCTTCTTCTTCTTCTTCCTTTTTTTTGAGTAGTATAAGTAAAAGTTGACCAAACTCCGCGTACGGTGAACAGCGTTTCTATGTTCCTTCCTTTTGACTCTTATCTCTCTCTTTTGACACCGATAATAAAAACCAAAATAAATAAAAAAAACGAAGCAGAAAATTACCCATGGCAGTCGCCACCACCGGTGCCATATAGATAGTTTTTGCTTGCAATTTGCAAATATAATATATACGTGCAATGCACATATATATATATATATATATACATACAACTGAAAAACTACACAACCGACACACACACAGAGACACATAATAAAACGCACTAAACCTCTCAATCACAGAAACGCACTGGTATGCTGATTTTGTCGGATTTAGATCTGGAGAGGAGCCTACGGAAATAGCGGATTGATTTTGTGATCCGGTGTTGGTATTGAATAAGGACGCGTTTGTGGGCGGTTGATGGAAAATGGAGTACATCGACAGATTGCCAAGCATGGATCTGATGCGCTCCGAGAAGATGATGCTTGTGCAGCTCATTATCCCCGTCGAGTCGGCTCACCGCGCCATCTCTTACCTCGGCCAACTTGGCCTCCTCCAATTCCGCGATGTACGCTTAGATCTCTCTCTGTTTTTTTTTTCCCTCCCTATATGATTTGTGTGAATTCGAAAGTGTTTAATTGGTTGACTGTTTTGCCATCCCGATCCATTTTTCCAATATCGGTGGAGCGAATGCCTGAAGTACTGTTGGAATTAATTGGAGAAAAATGTCTTATTGCAGAGTAGAAATATTGATCAAGTGTTGTTGGCACTGATGTCGGAGGATGGATTTTATGATTAATTGCGTCTTGCTTTGGCTTCTGTATGTGTAGCTTTGAAATACATTTGAAACTTAATGAATGATTCAAGGATATAAATTCGTCTTTTTAAGTGGAAGAGCATATATACAAATGATCCATAGAGATGCATTCTGAAATGGGCATATTTGATTTCTCCTTTTTGTTCCTCCTGTTGTTTGAATTCTTTAATCTTAGTTATCAGTTTTTTGTACAGCCGGGGTGTCCTGAGTTTTGCACAATGGTATGTATAGTCCTATACTTTGAATTGACTGTTCTATCTCGATATCATTGAACACTTATGCTAAAGGTTTAGATGATGATGTTTGTATTTCATCAAGATTCTTATTTCTTCCGGGATGCTATTGGGATCTTTGCTGTGACATTTTACTGAATGCTTTGTTTGAGTCTGATGGAAGTCTTCTCTAAGCTTATGGTAGGTTTTGTGTATTTAGTGCTTGGCAACATTTATCAACAAACTCAGTTTTTGTTATTTTGACTGGCAGTTAAACAATGATAAAAGCCCCTTCCAGCGGACATTTGTTAATCAGGTACTTTTCATGAAATGTTATTGTTGTTCTTTTTTTATTCTTTCCCTAGATATTGAATGGTACACTTGTAAATAAAACAAAGTTCATTCTTTTCATAAATTTTGAATGCTATGCTTGGAGATGAAACTAAGTTCATTTTGCTGTATGTCTCCCCATTGTTAGTTACTACGTTTCGCATAAAATGATTATTGACTTTTAGGGTCCACTGGGCTTTTTATCCAGAATGATTTGTCAATCAAATAAAGTTGAGATGCAAATCATTCAGTGTTCATGTAGATTTTCTTAGAATGAGAAATTCAGAAGTACAATTGAGAAATATTGCTAGGAAGTTATTGTTGGACTAAAATGAATAAAAAATAGTGTTTAACTTCTAAAATTTGTTGATTTAAGTGGTTGGAGCGTATTTCAAATTCATTTCCTATGTTTTTTCAAGTGTAGTTGACCGAGAAGAATCAAGAATCCTGTTCAAAATCTTATACTTTGTTGCTACATGACTAGAGCTCATTTTGATATTACTTCGCTATGATTGTTCACATCCAATACTGCAAAAAGAATTTTAGAACTGTTGGCTGGCAGAAATATCAAACTAATTTAGGGCATCCATCCTCCTCCCCCCTTCCCCCCTGCACCCCCATCTTTTCCCTTGACAATTTTTATAAGAAGATTAAAATGACTCCTCCATTTGAGTTCTCCACAAAAATAATTGTGTTGCATCTAAAATAATGAGACAGTTAACAGTACAGGAAACAATTGAATTCGTGTAAGGACTAGCTCCTCCATCTAACTAGTCAGTTTAGGGATCTATGTTGCCATCCTATGTTTTGATGCTATGGTTTCTGCTTAAGAACCACAGCAACTGGGCAGCTTCTCTCTGTGGTCTGGTTAGGTGACTCTACCCTTTGATGCAGTTTCAGCAAGTCTTTGCTTTACGCCCCCGACTATCGAGAAGAGAAACATCCTCCATTTTCATGTTGTCTTCACCCTTATCTTAAAGAATTTGGTTCTATATCATCATTACTGACCCTTAAAGATGTGTAAGGCCATTTGCTTTCTTACATTCCAGCCTTGTGATGCACCAGTACCTTGTTGACTTTGTTAGAGAAATGCTGTTCAATTTTTCTGAAATAATTCTTTCAAATGATGACTGTCAGTCACAACATACACCAGCGGCATAAGCATTGCTCATCGGTAGTGAGCAGTTGTGATGGCCGCAACACATGCCAGCAGCAAAATCATTGCTCCTTGGCAGTGAGCAATTGTGATGGTTTGAAGTTATCACTCTCCCCCAAAAACTTCTCATCAAGCTTCATAGTCCTTATTTTGAGGCCAATGCCAGTGGTGGTAATGGAACTGGTATTCACAGATTGCATTACCATTATTAGGAGATTCCCCTCTTTGTGCTCCTGGATGGATTGAACTTATATCCAGCTCTATTCATGAGTTGATAGTTTGCACGGAAAAACTGGATTAAAAATAGATGAAGAGGTACGATAGCCTTATCTAAACGAAGGGCACCAAAGACTTGAGTTGATTGTTGAGGATTTGATGTGACGGAGCCAGAAGAATGTGGTTTTGCCCTTACATATATAGCTATTTTGCTAGTTTTGTGGGGAGGTGATCCAAAAGATCAAAGATGCTTTTTAGTGTAGATGTGACAATTTGGAACCCTTGTACAATAAGTTATAGTCAAGTCTGATGAAGACTATAAGGTGCATGAAGTTTCGATGATCACATACTGAACTAAGAGGTGAGACATGGCAATGCGTCTTTCTTGTTGATAATCTGGGTTAGTGGTGATTTTATTATGAAGAATCATATGAAGAAGGTTTCTGACAATGAGTTATTGGGATACTTGGAGGCTTTTTGTTCGGAATTTTCTAATTTTATGTCATTTGGTAAGGTAAGTAGCACAAACACATATTGGTTGTTCATCATATCAGTCTTATGGAGTTCTTATTAATTGTATTTGGCTTCGTTAGCATTATTGACTAACAGGTGCAATTCTCGTCATGCACGACATGGCTTACGTCACCTTATTATTGCTCTGTTTTAGATGCCCTAGAGTTATTCTTATCCATCAACAGAGTCCTTCCTTTATAAATACCATGACTATGTCTCAATCTTCTTGGGAAGTTTAGTGCATACTCTTTTGGATGCAGAATTATGCTCTTATATTGGTTTGCTAGAAATTATTATCTTCTGGTGCCATCTTTACTCATTGTTTAGATATTAATTTTTCTGTATTCACAGGTTAAAAGATGTGCTGAGATGTCTAGGAAATTACGATTTATCAAAGATCAGATACATAAAGCTGGTCTGCTACCATCTCCTAGTCCAGATTCTCAACCTGGTGTTGATTTAGAAGAATTGGAGGTCTGTTTCTTTTTTGTTGATGCTTGTGGATTAACATTTCTACGTTAGAGGATGTCTGTCTTTTCCCCACTGTTGTGATTAATTTTGACCTTTTAATATTTGATCTTAGATTCAACTTGCAGAGCATGAAAATGGGCTAATTGAGATGAATGCCAATAGTGAGAAACTGCAGCAAACATATAATGAGTTGCTTGAGTTCAAGATGGTATTGCAGAAGGTACATAGTCAAACTATTTATGGCTGTTTTACCCTTTGTCTGAGGAAAAAATGTTGATCTTTCAAGAAAAACTCTGAACTTTGTAAACATAATATATTTTAATAAATCTAGAATACTTAGGAGGATTTCATATATATTGAGGAAAACATCACCGAGTTACTTTCTAAAGCTCAGCTTCAGATATTTATGTTATTACAAGTGCTGTTCTTTTTGTCTTGAAAGTTTAGATCAACCTTAACAGTATTCATAACTTGGCAGATCGGGTAAGGGTGTTACAAGGTTCTGTTGCTGAGAGCTGTGATGCATGGCATTCTTTGTCTTGCAATTCATGGACTTAAGTTATTACCCCTCTAGTTATTAAATAGTTACGGACCTGTAACTCACTAGAACCACAAGGGAAATATAACATCCTTGCGACCCTAAAACAGTTGACTTACTAACCTTATTTGACCGACAGACTATATGGCAGCTCCGGCTATGAATGAAAATGGATCATGAGGTTAACTTCCAAAATTAAGGGCTAAGCATCAGCTGTTAAAGAAGAAAAGTATGGAACAGTCAATTAAACGTATCAAAGAAAATTAAAATGACCAAAAAATTAAAAAAGACAAAGTCAACTGGCATATCAAGAAAGATTAATCGAAGCAATCATCTTTGGTTCGATGCTTCATTTTAATTTTCTTTTGGGCTGTGAAAATATATATATATATATATATTTTGTTTTACAATCTTTGATCTGTGAGGATTACTTGTTGAGATCTAGGCATTTCAGGTATTCCTATTCTATAAGGCGAAACATATACTGTGTCTTCCTTTCAGGAAGGAATTGAGATGAATGGATTCTTCTGATTGCATTTATTTTGAGCCCCCTAAAACAGCAACTTGAACTTACAGAAAACCCATAAGATGGAGGGGAAAAAGGAAGAATTCTGTATATCATGTTATCCTAATTTGTTTTCTTGTCATGAATTCTACGAGAGGGGAAATGTAATATTCTCTTTTTAAGTTTTGCATTATTATAAATAATATCTTCAAATTTATTCCAGGCAGGTGACTTCCTTTTGTCAAGTGGGAGTCATGTTGCGGCCCAGGAGACAGAATTGGACGAAAATGTCCATATAAGTGATGACTATGCGGAGACATCATTGCTTCTTGAGGAGGTAACGAGCAAAATGGATTTTTTGCCATTGGATGCTCATTATGATACATGAATCATTGCTGTTGCCATATTCATATAGATTTTCTGATTGTCAGGAGATGCGACCTGGACCATCAAATCAATCTGGTGTAAGATTTATAAGTGGCATTATCTGTAAATCCAAAGTTCTGAGATTTGAGAGGATTTTGTTTCGCACAACAAGGGGCAATATGCTTTTCAATCAGGCACCATCTGATGATCAAATCCTGGATCCTGCATCAAATGAAATGGTATCGTTTCTCACTTTATTTCAAGATAGAACATCTCTTATGCAATGCCAAAGCTTAACCAAAATAAGCCACAAGAAAGAGAGCTGTGCCCCTCAATAACTGCAAGGAAAAGAAAATTTGTCTTAAAATTTTAGATTTTTTAATTGAAAGGAGACAATGTTATTGTTTGTGTTGTCTTTGCTGGTGAGTATTCAACACATTTCAAATCATTGATGTTGTTTTGTTGTATCTGCAGGTTGAGAAAACAGTTTTTGTGGTGTTCTTCTCAGGCGAGCAGGCGAGGATGAAAATCCTAAAAATTTGTGAAGCATTTGGTGCAAATTGCTATCCAGTTCCAGAAGACACAAGCAAGAGGAGACAAATAACTCGAGAAGTATGTTTCTAGCCAAATTGGTTCACTGTTCTGTTTCCTATAGAAAAGATTCAAAAACACATTTGCTCTTGTATTTTATTATTGCCACCAAAATCTATAGAAGCTTATCCTTTTGTTTCCTATTTCACACAATGCACATGAGAATTTGGTATGCCATGGATCATCCCTCTTATTTGGTTAAAACTGATTAAGAAACACCATATGTGTGAGACAGTTGACCGTTGCCAGTTGTATACTTGTGATATACTCACAGGTAACGAGAATTTAGTATGCCATGGATCGTCCCTCTTATTTGGTTAAAACTGATTCAGAAACACCATATGTGTGAGACAGTTGGCCGTTGCCAGTTGTATACTTGTGATATTCTCACAGGTAACGTAATTTGGTTGGAGACCACATATGAATCGACAACCTATGGTTGCTAACTACTGTTCTTGCTTCAGTACTCCGGAATTTCTACTATAATCTGCTCAATTTGATTATCATATCTTGTTATATAGTTTTAGATTACCCCCAAATTGATGCAAGGATCCTACATAGTTTCTGCTGAAGTATGCAGTATTATGTTGTTTCAGTGAATACAAAATAGACCCTTGTTACTTCCCATTTACAGGTTTTATCACACTTGTCTGAGTTGGAAACAACCTTAGAGGCTGGCCTCCGTCATAGGGATAAGGCTCTTACCTCCATTGGGTTTCACCTTCCTCAGTGGATGAGTATGGTAGGTTATAGCTGTTGTATTTTCATTTGTTCAATCTCAAAATTGTCGGCGTTGGGGACGCTAAATCTATGTCCTGAATTTTCCTTTCTAGGTGAGAAGGGAAAAGGCTGTTTATGGCACGTTAAATATGCTGAATTTCGATGTCACAAAGAAGTGTTTGGTTGGTGAGGGTTGGTGTCCCATATTTGCAAAAGCTAAGGTATTTATTCTACTGTTTTTATGTTGTATGTTTTCGCAAAGATACCTGTAGTAACTGCCTGTACTATTATCATATTGAATGAAAGGGATAAAATATGCCATATTGCAGATTCAAGAAGCTCTGCAACGTGCAACATTTGATAGTAACTCCCAAGTGGGTGTAATATTTCATGTGATGGATTCAACTGAGTCTCCTCCAACGTATTTTGAAACCAACCATTTCACAAATGCATATCAAGAAATTGTTGATGCGTATGGGTAAGTCGATAGGAGTAATCACCTCTCCTCGGGGATAAATATTCCCCCACTTTATTTATTTGGTTTCTATTTATTGCTTGTTCTCATCAATATAGTATTATAAAGTGATTGCTGATTGTAAGTCATTTCTATGAAGTGTTCTTGATAGTTTTTGTGTTCTTTGTTCTTTGTTCTTTGGAGTACAATTGCTCTTGCTTTCTAAGAAATAGCAAGTTCAGGAGAATACTGGTGACTTTTATTGAGTTCGTGTTAAGAGCAAATGTTTTTCAAATGGTATTTGTTGGTATTACTTACGATTTTTGTCCGTTGTTTGACGGAGGCGTCTGTAGGATTTGTCACTATGAGATGTAATTGACTGGTAATTTCTACATTGAATAAAAAGGAAACTGTTGTGAACATTGTTTTGAGTATTGGATCGAGCAGATGTTTTTATCTTTTATAAATATTTGATGAATACATGTTTTACGTGCTTTGGAGGTGTTTCGAACTATAGACAATGGACAACTCTTAAAAACGTGCTCCTACCCCAATTTTGCAAATCGTCAATAAATAGCTGAAAAGTGAGCATATTAATGGGTACCATGTTGAAACTATTTTGACTTGATATACCTAGTGATCTTACGTTGGAGAACTTTTCCTTTGTTTAACATTTTCTTGAAGAACTGAACTTTCAAATACTGATGTTTGCTTTGGGTATCTATCTGTGCTTGCAAGTGCTTAGTACTGAAAAACTGTAAGGCACTGACACAAAACTTTATTTGGCAGTGTCGCGAAATACCAGGAGGCAAATCCTGCTGTTTATACTATTATAACATTTCCGTTTCTTTTTGCTGTTATGTTTGGGGATTGGGGTCATGGTATATGCTTACTATTGGGAGCATTGTTCCTTATTGCCCGTGAGAAAAAGTTTGGTTCGCAGGTATGCCATCTCATTATTCGTTTGTTTTTTAAATCAAGTTTAGCTGTCTATGCTTGTTTGTGAATGCAATATTGCCACTTCTAGTTTCCCTTTTGATGAGCTTTAATTTTATTGGGCTGCTGTTGCTTATCCCTTTTCTTATATAGGAATATTGATGATTGGTTTATTGTTAAACAGACAGTGTTATCCTTTTGTTGGGTTCTGAAGTAGCTGTGGTCTGTATATGATGACAGCAAAGTTATATCATGTTAGTTTCTGTCCTTGGGCCTGATGTATGGTTTGTTAATTATTCCCTTTAAGATATATGGAGAGGTGCTGTGATTAGCCTTAACATAAACATGTAATCATTTTATATAGCTTCTCCGCAATTTGCTGTTGCTTTTGCTGTCCTCGATTAATATACATAACTAGTTCAGAAGTTGTAGAAGAAACTAATTGAACAAGGACAAAAAGGAACAACGCCTAATTAACTTATCAAGGATAGCAGATGTAATAAAGCACCCAAGTCAGCTTCACCCTGTGATTATTCAGGTAGGAAATTTGTGAGAATTTTACAGAGGCCAATATTGTATACTTGGCCAGGAATAGGTGTAGGAGAGAGAATTAGAAAAACTACCTTTGACATTCTTCTCTTCAATTATGCTGGGTGATTGTGAACTTCCATTTTTGTTAACGTAAGTTCATTTATATGTGCTGCATATTTTTTTCTTTTCAACTTAATTTATTTCTTTGTTTCTTTATTGTGTAAAATTTAAATGTTTATTTCCATTCAGAAACTTGGCAGCTTCATGGAGATGCTCTTTGGTGGCCGATATGTCCTCCTTTTGATGTCTCTCTTTTCAATTTATTGTGGCTTGATATACAATGAATTCTTTTCCGTTCCTTTTCAAATATTTGGTAGCTCTGCTTACAGATGCCGAGACAAGACATGCAGGTAATAATCAGTACCTTCTCTTGGCCATTGAAGTGACTTGCCTTTATTGTGTATCTGGCTGGAGTTAAAATCATTCCATGCTATCACTTCTTCCTTTTTCAATCCCACCTCTGCTGACAAAGAAAAAAGCAATCCAAAAGAAGAAAATGTGGAATCTAAATAATTTTACCTAAGATTTAGTAAACAGAGGTAAAGGGATAAGAAAAAGGGAGCTTTGAAAAGCATATTTATAAGTTCATTTTAAATAATTTAATCTTAATCTGTAATCATTTACTGGACATTCAATTTGAGTGCATTGTTATATTCTTGAAATCGGCAGCTTTTAATAATATCGTTTCTATATGTAATCTTCTGGCCCCAGTTAGATGACAAGCTCACTCGATTTAGATAGATATGATTACATGGATGGAATTTTTTTTTATTACAAGCTCATCTTGCGAGCATGTAATTGAATGTCCATTCTTTTATGAAGTGGGATCTAATTAAATTAGGTATGTAAAGCTTATTGATCTGAATGTTGAAGGCCTGAGCTATTTGTATTTGTTGGCGTAGAGTTGACTGTATTATTGAGTGGGACCTGATATTTTAATGCTTATCAATTTAGGTTCCTCTGAAATCCCTCAGCTCTATGGTATTAATGCATTTGTGTTTTCATACCTTTCAATTCCAATATCATCTCTAAATGTTTTTTCTGTTTCTTCTTTTTCTGATGTATGGTAATTTTTAGCTTTGACTCTGACTTTGGTGTATTATAGATCTCATATTGTTGCTCTTTTTCTCACCTTAACAGAGATGCTCGTTCAGTTGGTTTAGTCAAATACCAGGACACATATCCATTTGGTGTGGATCCAAGTTGGCGTGGCAGTCGTTCTGAGCTACCTTTCTTGAATTCTCTCAAAATGAAAATGTCTATTTTGTTCGGTGTTGCACAGATGAATCTAGGGATTATACTAAGTTACTTCAATGCACACTATTTTGGCAACTCACTGGATATTAAGTATGCTCTCTCTAGTCCTCTCAACTTTCTAATCATTTAGCATCCGCCGTAGGAACTTAATCTTTTGCTTTCTTTCTAGGTATCAGTTTGTGCCACAGATGATCTTCCTCAACAGCCTCTTTGGCTATCTTTCTCTTCTGATTGTTATTAAATGGTGTACTGGTTCTCAAGCAGATCTCTATCATGTGATGATTTACATGTTCTTAAGTCCCTTTGAAGGTTTGGGTGAAAATCAGCTATTCTGGGGGCAGAGTGTACTTCAGGCATGGTCTTTTCTGAAACTTGTTTGGGTGGTGCCATTTATGGGCATACATATATACATAAATGCAAACATACATAAATTGATTAATAATTTTTATTTGTAGGTTATATTGCTGCTTTTAGCTCTTATTGCTGTCCCATGGATGCTCTTCCCAAAACCATTTATTTTAAAGAGACTTCACACTGAGGTACTCTCTATATCCTTTACTTCCATTTCTGCTTATCTATCTTTCATCTGTCTCATGACTTTTACCCATCCTGAAAGATGGTGCAAAACCTTTCCTCTATATTGGAACCTGTAACCTTATTTTTCTTTCTCTCTTCTAATGATTGTAATATTTAGAAACACTATCTAGAAAATTGGAAAAAAAAAAAAAAAGGATCGATATCTACTTGAAATGCCATTTGGCATAACTAATTTTTCTTGTAATATGCAGCTGATATGCTTTGTTTGAAAATGGGAATTCTGATAGATAATGCATATGTAAGAGTTTTCCCGAGATTCAGTAGTATGCCATCATGGATCGCAATTTTCATAGGTTCTGTAGGTGTAGTTTCAGTTTGTATAAATGCTGCTGTAGGAGTAAAGATCTCAAGTACTGAAGTCCTTAAACCTTTGGAGTAGAGAATAACTTTACCATTTTCTTGTGCATATATAAGAGATTTCAAGGCCGGACATATGGGATTCTCAGAAACTCTGACATATATGATGATGAAGAACCCGATTCTCCAAGACAGCCGCAGCATGAGGATTTCAATTTCAGTGAGGTCTTTGTGCATCAAATGATCCACGCCATTGAATTCGTACTGGGTGCAGTGTCAAATACCGCCTCATATCTCCGGCTATGGGCTTTGAGGTAATAGCCTTTTCAACATGGAGTTATACGTAATTTTCATTCTTGGCTTATTCATCTTGTAATTCTTGTGCTTGTGTTTTTTTTACAGTTTGGCCCACTCAGAATTATCAACTGTTTTCTATGAAAAAGTTCTCCTTCTTGCTTGGGGGTAAGTATTTGCAGTAAAAAGCACCCTTATAAAATTTGTCACTGGTTTTCAATGTCCTCATGACTCTTGCAATGGTGCATGAAACCTGCTCTAAAAATTGTTTTGTTTTTATCAATCCCCTAATCCATTCAGCTGTTCTATTTGGGAATCATATCTGGATGATTGAGCATAAATTCCAGTAAGATATGTATGTGACTTTGAACTTATTAAAATGATGGCAATCTGACAGTAATTGATATATGAAAGAGCTATGCTATATCTTCTTCAAGTATTCTCCTTATGTTTAGCGACACTTTAAAGGAATAATGGATTTCAATTCCTGGTTTGTGAATCCTCCACAGACAGGATATAAAATCCAAATTCCAATTCGATTTCTTTTCAGGTCCAAATGCAAATCCGAATCCCAATATCATCCTTACATAGTGTAGGATCATTTGATTTCTAAACCAGTTTTCATGCTTAGGATGTCTTGTATCGGTGTGGGCAAATATTTAACCTCCTCCCCCTTGTGAATCAACACAGGTACGATAATCTTATCATACGTTTAGTGGGTCTGGCGGTTTTTGCTTTCGCCACTGCATTTATACTACTCATGATGGAGACTCTCAGTGCTTTCCTCCATGCTCTACGTCTGCATTGGGTGGAATTTCAGAGCAAGTTCTACAGTGGTGATGGCTACAAGTTTAGGCCATTTTCTTTCTCCTCATTAAACAACGACGAAGATTAGCGCCTCTTTCACGGCCTCTTATTTTCGAAAATTTTTTGTGAGGTAAGTAGCAGCGGGAAGACAAATATACTTTTGAATTGACAAATATGGGGCAACTGTAAATCTTGGCTCAAGATTGATTGATTAGATGCAAGGATCAGATCAGTTTATCTGAAGAAGAGCTTGTAAGTAAAATCTCCTCCTCTATCCTTTTAAAGAGGGATTAAAGATTCCGTTGTTGTAAAGAGGGATCCTTCATGAGTAAAAAAGTCTGTAATTTTTGTTCTCTTTGGAAGCCACATTTAATTTGTGACCCATTTCTATAGGCTACTTTTGCATGATTCTTAATGTAATAATAAAATCATAGTGTTGTACAAGTACTTAGCAACAGAAAAAGGATTTCATACAAATACATCGGTTAGCGTACATCACGTGGCAGATTTTTAATATTGTGGCCAGCACTCGGTGGATGATTTGAATGATCAAATTATTCTATAGTTTATATATTTTTTGATATAATTAATTCGAAGTACTCTATAGATGTTAATTAAAATAGCACACATTCACTCACCTAAGAGGAAAGGAGAGGGAAAAGTGGATTCAAACGCTGGGTTTGAAGCCAGGTTTAATCCCCTACTACTTGGGTACATTCCCAATGGCCTATATGTTAATATATTTGAAATTGAATGTAATGATTATTGATATATCTCGACCATCCCACATATGTGTGTGTGTGTATATATATGTACGTATATGCGTGTATGTATGTATATTTATGCATGTACGTGCCTAGAGTTATCTAGAATTTCAGATGAGGTAAGTTCTTTTTCCTTATTTTTTTTAAGCTGAAGTTCAAATAAGAAAAACTTTCATCTCTTTATATTTTTTCTATTTCTTTTGAATTTGTTATGAATTCATTGCATTAATTTATTTGATAGCAAATATTATTGTGAGAGATATCATTCATAAAGTGTTTGATAATGTTCTTTTTTATGTGTGGATTTGAATCAAATTATGAAAAGTCTTTCAATTTGTGTCTCATTATATAGATTTAGGGGTAACATAATAAATTACAATTCCTATCCATTCAATCTAAATCAAAAGGAGTGTACATTCCACACTTAAGGGATGTGTTACTTCATAAATTAATGGATAAGAAATTAAACTTAAAGTTTAATAAGGGTTAGAAAAATTCAACTAAACTTAACTATGGGTGGAATTGTACTGATACAATCCCACACGATCCCACCCGCGAAACTTTTATTAAACACAATCTATAGATACACACATTAGGTGTGCAATAATGCTAATAATTAAGCACATTTAGCACCTAGATTAAGTTTAAAAAAGGAATTTATTAAGTAATACTTTTTATAATTGAGTTTTCCTTTTAACTCAAGTTATTTTGTATTTAGATGCAATAGTTAAAACTAATTTAAAAAGTAGTTTTTCTAAAAGTTAATTTGAAACTCTACCAAATATATATTTTTTTTTCACTTAATTATGTTTTTTTTTAATTTTTACAATAAGTGCTTCTCTACTGAAAAAACCACCCCAACAGTTAGTTGCTCATAAACTTCATCAAACTTTACGGCTCATGAAGCTTTTTGTTTTGGGATATCAGCAGATTTATAACATTAACAATATTTTTACTGAAATTTAGATTAAAGTCCCCAATTTTCATTTTTCTCATATTTCTTAAGTGTTATATATATTTATATATTTATATAATTTCTTAGTACAACGCGAAACTTCGATCTCTATGTAGCAGAGCCGAGGAGACTACGAAAAACAATCCTAAGGCGGCTTACATATGACGTCGCTAGACCTGCCCACCCCGTCCCCTGTTGTTCAGTCCCACTGAAAGTCCTTGATCCTCGGCGGCAGTGTATCTAACTGTATGGATAGATTTATACGCTGAGCTCTACAGTCGCACACTTCATGGTGGATTCCACTTATGCTACAGATGCCACGCTCGATCTCCTCCATCAAAGAATCTCGCTATTTCCTTTTCACTGTTCGAATTTCTCCTCTTTCTACTGTGATAAAACCCGCTGTTTGAGTCTCCTTGTCTGAAATTCAGGCGATATGGGAGCAACTTTCAAGAATTCGAATAATGAGCTGTCGGAATTTTTCAAGAGAGAGATGGGTTTTTGCCGTCCCAGGATCTTCTCTCACCGCATCTCTGCTTCCCAGGTCGTATTTGTATCTATCTATATCTATCTGTGCATTCCTTTTTTTTTTTTAATTTTTGTTTTTGGGAAATTATCTGTGTGTGATTTTGGAATATTTTCTTTGGAGTAAAATCGGGTTGATTATGAATTTTTTTTTTCCGATTAGATGATTATGTGCTGATTTTGTCCTCGTTGTTGCGAAATTTTCTCCTGTTAGTTTTCTCTGTTTCGTCTGTTTCTGTTTATCATGTATAATGTTTGGCGGTTATGTAGTAATGGGATTTAGAATGGATTATGGTGTAGTTATCAGAATGGTAATGGAGAGTAAAACGTAGGGTTGAATTCAGAAGAGGGGGGGGGGGGGGTGAACAGCCTGTGAACCGTGATTATAGTAGTGAATAGGTTATTTCTAAGTTGTTAATGATGATTATATTTTTTGGTCTAAAGTTCTAAAATTTCATGTGCAGATGATCACTTCCATCACAACCAAAATAAAACAATAAATAAAATTAAATAAAAGTAATAAAAACATGCACACATGCACACACACGACACTACACAACGAAATGAAGAACAAACAAGAAAAGAACTATTTTGTGTGAGTATGGTTTTATAATTGTCATAATTGGATCAAATGTGGGTTAATAAGCATGGAGTCATCTTAATAATTCGACTATGAATGTTATAAATTTTAGTCTTAAGAGTTTATTGCTAGTAATACTTGACTTTTTGAAGATAAACTGGATATCTTCGATCTTGTGCTTCTTTAGATGTTGCTCAAAAATGTGGTAAATAGCCACTGGTTGCATTATTTTGATTTACTAGTACATGTCTGTTGTTATTTTTTCCCCATTTCTTCCAATTAGCTGAAGAAGCCTATAAAGCTCACATAGCCATTTCTTGCCTCAAACATATGTTCTTGTACATGTTATTATTAAGATTACCTCAGGTTAATTCAAAAAAAAAAACCCTGAAGTTCGGTGTTTTCACAAAACCCCTTGTGGTATGAAAAGCTGCTATAATACTCTTCTAATTTTTGGTACTGTGTTGCAAATATTTTGGTACCTATAGGTGAGATTTGCAATACAAAATGAAACCCTAGGGTTTACTTGTAATTTTTCATTCCAGAGAGGGTGTTGTAAAAATGGGCCTAACCTCTGGAATTCTTGTAATTAAAACCAAGATGGGTTTTAAGATATCTTTGTATTATTACATCACGACTCTCTCTTCCTTTCTCTATAAACCATATTCTTGATATATTCTTGTTAAATGGCCACCTCATCTAAAAGTATAAGTTATTAGAGAGGAGAGTTATCAAATATTTATTATCTCCAACAATTCTGATTCACTGTTTTGCAGGCCCTGGTCAAGCGGATTGATTTGTACGGGAAACTAACTGGCCATCAGGGTTGTGTAAATACAGTTGAGTTCAACTCTACTGGTGAGCTTCTTGTGTCGGGTTCTGATGACAGGCAAATAATGCTTTGGGACTGGGCGACAGAGAAATTACGGTTTTCTTATCCATCTGGCCATTTGGACAACATTTTCCAGGCCAGAATAATGCCATTCACTGATGACCATAAAATAGTAACTTCATCTGCTGATTGCCAGGTAAATTTGGCCTCTAGATATGCATTCGAGAGTAACTATTGTAAGATGTAAGGTTTTAAATGGCTGGCTAACTTGATATTTACTATTTTGAAAATTGCCAGTGTGTTCATCTGACTTATCTTGTTACGTGAGAAATGTAGGATTAAACTACTTGTATTTGTTGTTGGAGGTGCTGAATATGCACATGATAGATAAACTTTTTACTAAAATTTACAGGTGATAGTGTGAATCCCCAAAAACTAGCTTTAATTTGTAGAAATATCTCTACTCTCTCATTTGTTGTGACTCTCTTATCTATTATCTTCACCATTCATGTATATGCTTCTATGCAAAAGGTTACTAGGATCGTTCTTCTATTTGTCTATGAAGATACAAGAGATAAAGGGAAACAAGCATATGAACAATGAGACTAATGCAAATTGCCATGCTTGTTGTTGCTTTATTTTTTATTTTTCATTTTTTTCCTTTTAAATCATTCTGTCATCCATATTAAGTATGGTTGTGAGCTGCTTGATCTTCTTAGATTGAGTTGATGCTTTAGAAGACGACAATATGATGCTTTTGCCCCATGGCCTCTAATGAGAAAATTTGTTCTATTGATCTTCGTGAATATTATTGAAAATGACCACTTCATTTAAAAGTTTAAACTAATGGGGAGGAGAGTAGAGACATCTAATATTTTATATATCTAACACCCTCCTCTCACATGTAGTCAGACTTCTTTATTCAAGCTTTGCATGTTTAGTTTTTTTATTTTTTCATAAATGTGTTACGGTGAGATTTGAACATAGACCTCTTCTTTGGTTGGCTCTGATACCATACTGATTGGCTCCCTCTTTTAAAATTTTTAATCTGTTTGATGTCAGCGACAAATATTTAATATCTCTTAACACTTATGAAGTCGTCACTCCATTGGCTCCAGTAAATATAGATTTGTTGTTAATATGTAAAACACTTTTTACTACTTCAGGTGAGGCTCAGCCAGATTTCAGATAATGGTTCGGTTGAAACAAAGAGATTATCCAAGCACCAAGGTCGTGTTCACAGGCTTGCTGTGGAACCCGGAAGTCCCTATGTGTTTTACAGCTGCGGGGAGGATGGCTTTGTCCAACATGTAAAAGCCTTTTCTAAGTCGTAACATTCTTAATAAAATCTTTGGGTTAATTATGGAAACGCACCTAAAGTTAGGCCCCTTTTTCACAAAATCCGTTGTGGTATATGGAAAATTACAAACACCCTCCTTATGTTTGGTTATGTGTGATGTGTACTCCTTGAACTGTAGGTGGGACTTGCAGTACAAAACCAAACATTGTGGGGTTATTTGTAATTATTCATGCCATAGGGGGTTGGCGAAAAGGGGGCAAACCTCGGCTTTTGTTTTTTAAAAAAAAAAAGAATAAATAACCCTGAATTCTTGACTTTTTAAACCCTTTTATCATTTCAAACTCCGTATTTCCTTCTTGCAGTATGATCTACGAAGTAATTCTGCCACAAAGCTTTTCTCCTGCTCATCCATTGTAGAAAACAGCCGGTCTTCTTCTTCGAGTAGTATTGGGCTAAATGCTATTGTTATTGACCCAAGAAACCCTAATTATTTTGCTGTAGGAGGCGCTGATGTTTTCGCCCGTGTTTATGACATCAGGAAATGCCAAATTGTAAATGCATCAACAACCAGAGCAGGAACCCCCATTGACACTTTGTGCCCTCGTCACCTTATTAGGACAAATGACGCCCACATTACAGCATTGGCTTACTCAAACATGAGTGAGCTCCTCGTCTCGTACAATGATGAACTCATATATTTGTTTCGAAAGAACCACACGGGCTTGGGCCCGAACCCCTTGTCTGAATCGGGCCAAACGGTTGACGAGGGTGATGATGCACCACAAGTTTACTCAGGCCATAGGAATTCGCAAACGGTCAAAGGAGTAAATTTCTTCGGCCCGAATGATGAATATGTCCTTAGTGGGTCCGACTGTGGTAATATATTTATTTGGAAGAAGAAGGGCGGTGAACTTGTTCGTTTGATGGTTGGTGATAGACAGATTGTGAACCAATTGGAACCCCATCCCTCGATTCCTGTTCTTGCTTCTTGTGGAATAGAAAAGAATATAAAGATTTGGGCCCCGTCTTCGTGTGATATTAGGCCTCTTCCTGATAATGTGAATGAGGTAAACGCTTGTCTTCATGTGTTTGGTTGTGTTTTTGGGAAATTCTTACACGATTTGGCCGCTTGGTGCATATATGGGGTCAAACACCTGATTCATATAACAAATTTCTTTATTTTCTTGTCATTGTAATTGTTTTGATGTTCTTGATTTTAGTGTTTCACAACAATTACATTCCCCCCCCCCCCCCCCCCCCCCAAACAATTTAGATTATGCTATATTTGTACCTTTTGAGAAAAGAATGTTAACTTACAAAATATGATGCGATCTTGACCTTTGGTGCATTTTATATAAGAAAATTACCTTGTCTTCTTTTTATCGTAATTGTTCTGGTGTTCTTGATTTCCTGGTTTTCGACACGATTACCCCACCCCCACTTCAAAATAAATAATAAATAATGTCCTTTTTTTGAGCAGATAATGGAAGCGAATAGGCAAGGCCGGGAGGACCATTCGCGGGTAACATTCACTCCAGATGTGATCATGCACGTTTTGCGCATGCACCGGAGGCAAGGAAGGGTGTATATTGAACGAAGATATAACAGAGAGGATATCGAGAGTGATGATGATGATGATGACGACGATGAAGGGGAGGCTTACATTGTCGGGTTTTCCGATGGCGACCCTTCTGAGGACGGTGGCAACTCCAGAGAGTGTAACATTAGCTAGAGTTTATATATGTGTGTGTGTGTGTGTAAATTATATTACAGCATCTCACTGTTCTTTTGTTCTCTGTATTTTCCTAAATAATCATCCTTGGCAGCTCTGAGGTCTTACTGAAAAAGCTCCTCCCAAAGTAATATTTATGTATGATGTTATATTCTCTGCATAAAAAGATGGGCATTTTTCAGCTAGCTTTGTTTTGATATTGTGATAATCTGAGGAAGATGAACGTATACCAGCTAACCTTATGAAATAAGTACAGCGATTTATTGATACTTTTATAATAACACATAACAGTATATAATTCTTTACCTTAGCTAATGATCACCTGAGCTCGAGCTTAGGTCAAAACCTTTTACCGAGAACAACTAATTTTAAATATTCCCTTCAATTATCGTTAGTAATGGACTACACGCCAATTAGCACTGAGAAAATAATTATTCTAATTTCTTTTGGCTGAAAAATATACCATTAATATGTCATTAATTAATTCATAAAGCATGAATCATGTGGCCACATTAATTTAAATTTTGCTCCTCTAGGATTATTTAATAAATTATGTTTATATAATAGAATACAATACTTTTTACTAACGGCTAAATCCATCATCGGCTCAATGAAATCCGTCAGTATATATTTTATCACAGATGACCAATTGTATTTCAAATCTTTTTAAGTTCTAATTTTCTAGTATTCCATTACAGATCCGTTGTAAAAACTTTTATTTGTAATTAAATTATATCCATCGTAAAATTTTCGTTACTAAATGGAGTATTTTCTTGTAATGTATCGTGTATCCAACTTGATTTCAATCTATTTTTTCGCATCACCAAGAATTTGTACATTAAGCCAAGGCCCGACACTAAATCCAGGCATTTAGCTGATAGCTCACCCCCACCTATATTTGTTCATAGTGTTCAAAGTACTGTGCTTATCATATTGTTTAGGTCATTTGTATCTGAACCAGATTCCACAAAAAACATTCTTTGAATCCCTGTTTTTGCTAATTATAGTGGAATACACACACACACACACACATATGATGGTTTGTTAAATTTTTGTAGTTGGACTCCGAGGAAAAAACCTGTCAAGTTAGGGAATGAAAACAATTCATCAACCTCTTATTGGTCATAGTTTGTGACTTTGTGTTTAAGCACAAAAATGTAAGGTATGATTATTATTCGATAAATCAAAATTAAAATGAAAAACAAGCATTACAAACTTACGATATCAAGAGAGTGAAGTATATAACTACATTCACCGTAGTGATGTCGAGAAATAACCACATAACCAATGTTTCTTTTTTGTGATTGCATAGCCAATGGTTACAACAGTATTATGCCCAATCCTAATGGGCTACCAAACACGATCCTAGAGTAGAGGAACGGGATTTTTTTTTAAATTTTGACTTGAAAAAGTGTTTGGTTTAGTTTTTTGATACAAAAAATAGATTCTTTGGAAAAGTAATCTAAGTTGACAGCGGAGATGGCTGACTTTAGCAGAAGTCGACATCACCGTTGTCGACTTTAATAAAATATTATTAAATTTTATGTATTTTTTAATTAATTGTCGCCGTCCTCAGAGGATGGAAACTTTTCCGTAGAAGATTACATAGTTATTTACTTTTTGCGAATATTCAATATTGTAACTTCAATCTCTAGGAACATGAGCATAATCTTCATAAAAACTGCCGCACAAGTGGAGTAAATAGAAAGAACAATTGTCACTTCAAATAACCTACTTTACAGCAACATTGGCCAATCAATCCTCCATGTAAAGTTACCAAATTTAAAGTAATTAAGCTTTCCTTGAAAACTCGAGCTTGAAAGGAACTTTCATTACCATGAAATTGAAATCTCTTAGTTCAATTTACATAAACGGAAAATTCTAAGCTAAACTCGGCTCAACTGAACTAGTATTAATTACGTGGCGAATGTTTTACAATTACTTTATAAATGGTCGATAATTTAAAGAGATTGATCAATCAATTGGTAAATGCGATACACTTGTCATATAATTTGTTGGATTCGACCAAATTAGGTTCGGGTTAGAATTATCCTAAACTACTAGTAGCCACTCATTGTTCAAACACAATAAAGGGTGTCTAAAAAGGTAAGGCCCCATCACCGTCACCTCTCTGTACCACGACTGATCGACGCCGTATTCCTTCATTGATGACTGTATAGTGGGAAATTTAAAAACTTAGGATTTTACCCAATATGAATCTAAGAGGAAAAGAAAGAAACACAAGTTAATAGCATTTCCTTGGAACACAAGTTACACCTCGGAATTACATACACTGTACATAAACATAATTCAATGTGCCCAAACAAAAAAATATAACTAAAAAACAACAATAATGATCATGATAATACATAGATTCCCATCTGTTTATTGCATAAAGAAAAACACTAGTAATTGTATAATCATGCATACTCTGGATTTAGTTCCACAGCCTCCTTGTAAATCATGTCCTTAATCTGCTCTTCTGTCAGAATTTGCTGCTCAAAATCGAAAGAGAATGGCTCTGGGCATACTGGTTCATCAGCTATATCATGTAGTCTTGCAAGATAAGGATGCTCCAGAGCTGCTTCAACTGCACAAACATGTAACAAACCAAGCTGATCATTAGATACGAAAGTATTCGTATCACTGCGAAGCATCTATACATACAAAAAAGTTTTGTATAACTTTTCAAGAAATGCTATAACTCGCTAAAGCTTTCGAGTTTGAAGAATATTTTATAGTGACAGCGGTTTGAGAATAACTATACACATGCATCGCACGTGCACGTTTACCAGTCGGTTTACCTGTGATTCGCTTAGTGGGGTTCATCGTGAGCATCTTATCGACAAGATCAATGGCCAGAGGATTCACATGTGGGAATATATTGGCTAAATTCTGACGAGGATGTAGCGGAAGCTGGCGTATGTACCTTCTCGCATCCTCGTTCCGTGTGAAATCAATGTCAGAGTCAGTGGGCGTCCCCAGAAGCTACATAAAGAAAGTTCATCTCAATACCAATTGACTTGCAATTAAATTATGCAGGTTGATGCGGCCTAGCTCAACTGGCGAAACTGAGACCCCAAGTCTCTGTAGGTCTTGGATTTGATTCCTCACCAATAAATGTGTTGATCTTTATTTCTAACTTAATGGCAAGTTATTCCTATTACGACACTTACAATTTGCAATCACAGACATACCTCAATCAACAAGTGCATTTGATGGACGTGATCTCTTCCAGCAAAGAGAGGCTTTCTGTTCATGAGCTCCATGAAAATGCAACCAACTGACCAGACGTCTATGGCGGCGCTATACTCGGATGAGTTGAGCAACAACTCGGGCGCCCTGTACCACCGAGTCACCACATACTCTGTCATGAACTCGTTCTTCTCTGAGTTGGGCCGGGCGAGGCCAAAGTCGCATATCTTGAGGTCACAATTCGCATTCAACAGGAGATTACTAGGCTTCAAATCACGATGGATCACTCCAGCAGAGTGTATGTACTTCAGACCTCGAAGGATCTGATACAAAAAGTACTGAGAAAAAAAACATGAAAAATACAATTCTTAGATCATGCATGGTTTTTCCAATTAAATATTTGTGGAATGAATTGGAGTGCATTTGCACGCAAATATATAGGTACGGGGGGTTAAAGTGCGCAATCGAACCCACAAATCGGGGGTGTTCGTATTTTACCAAAAAATGAAAATAAAATAAAGAAGAAGAAAAGAAAAGAAATGATTACTTGACAGTGTTCCTCAGATAATCCCTGATTAGATCTGATTATTTGGTGAAGATCAGTGTCCATGAGCTCTGTAGCAATGTACACATCTGTAAATTCCCTCCTTAAAGGTGGAGGAACCACATCTGTTATACCAATCACCTGTATTCATGTTTATTGTGCTGATTAATTTAATTCTAAACTTGAATGACAACATAAACTTGAATGCATTTTCTTTCTTCACAGAATGTTATTTAAAAATTTTGAATAATTTCAAATCATTACATCAAGAAGAATACACACACACACACACACACACACATATATATATATATATATATATATATATATCTTAGAAGAGATGAATTGCACTAACATTCTCGTGATCTATGTGGCGAAGAAGCTTGATCTCTCGAAGGGTCCTCTTTGCATCCATATAGTTATCAAAAGCGTTCGCTATCTTCTTCATCGCCACCGTCTCATTAGTCTCCGAGTTCAAAACAGAGCTGCAAATATCAATTCGGACAATAATAAATTAAACATTTTCACACACACACACACATACCATTAATAAAGCACTTAAGCGATCTATAGATGTCTTTTGTTTATCTTCTCTCTTTCTTCTCCTATTCTTCTCCTATTTCATTTCTTTAAAATTTCTCACATTCTCTGTCTCTCGCCTTTCACAATACCAGGATTTTTTTTTTTAACTCCTTTTGTGTTTATTTTCTTAATCACACAATTTTTCTATTCAAAAGTTATTATACTTTTCACTCATCATCAACATAATAAAAATATCGAAAATAAATTTAAAACAGTATACCAAAAAATAAAATTAATAATATTCATAATTTCATCCTGACAAAATTCAAAGTATATCACTAAATTATATCACCTTTTTAGATTTTACACAGCACGCATGGAGTATGCCACAAAACTGGTGCAGACACAGTGTAATAGTGTATCTATAATCCTCTCAAAAAAAGTGTCTAATATATATATTCTTACCAGACTATGCCGTAGGCCCCACGGCCAATAGGCATGATCGGCGGCCGATACTTGGTGGTGATTTCAAACAAGTTCCCAAAAATGTTGTACTGTACGTATTGTCCGCCGTGCGTCGCCGCCGCCGGAAAATCAGGGTATTGCCCGCCGCCGTCGGCACCTCCCATAGCTGCCATCTTCACTATATAATTTTACCCTCTTCTACAATAAAATATATGAATATATAACTATAGCTGCAGTTGCATGTACGAGAATAACTATGCCTGTGCATACATACATATATATATATACATACACACACTCGCACACACAAATGAGTAATTTCTTGGATGAAGGGTGCTGGGAAAGGGCCTGGTAGGAGGGAAGAAAACGCGTGGCGGGGGCGGGGATGTGTTATAATTGAGTTTGAAAGGGATGTCAAAGTTGAGCCGCCTATGATCCGACGGCTAGTATTTGGTCTTCCTTTGAATCCTACGAGTTGCCATTTTTCTTTTTCAAAGTGTTATTATATTGTCAACTATTAATGTTGCCCACTTCTGTGATTATTGAAATGTGTGTGTTTATTAATTAATTAATTATGTGCTTAGGAATTTAATATGCGAAGGGTACAAAAAAGTGTAGTTGCACGTTTTATTACAGGTTAGATGAGTAAACACCAACATAGGAAAAAACGAGGAGGAGGGTTAAACTATATAAATGTATTAATTGAGATACTAAAATTAATTATTTTTCGTGATATCTGTGCAAAAACCTGAAACGATGGGAAATTCTAGCTCAGTTTCGATTTGACCGAACCAGTTAATCACGTGTCGAGTGTTTTATATTTGTCCTGTAAATAATCTATAATTTAGAGATAGTGACCAATCGTTTGGCAAGTACAATAGACTTACCATATGATTTGTTGAGTTCGGTCAAATCAAGTTCGGATAAAAATTTTCGATCAAACGATAATAAAGAGGGGTGGCGGTAATTTTTTATTTTATTTTAAATGTATCATATGGTGAGCTTTTATCTGCATCTTATGAGTATTTACTGACTTAAATAATTGTTATTAATGTGATTATAGTTTGTGTTTAAAAAAATAAGAAAAAAGAAAACGACCCAACTAATTTATTCGAATTACATTTATCGAAATAGTCAAGTAAATGGGTCAACTGCAGCCATGTTGGGACTTTCATCCCTGACCCCTGAGAGCTAAGAAAGTGCAATAACTAATAATAATAAATATTTGAGTTCTACCATATAATAATAAATATTTGACGTCAAACAAGTACATATGAGAAGAAGAAAAAAAACCTTGGTAAAAATAAGGGAAAAAAAATTTGACTTATCTCAAATTAAGATAAGTTAATTTTGTGCCTTCAATTAATCAAACTCCATTATTAGCTATATTTAAAGTAACTTGACCAAATGTCACTCATTATGCAAGTTTTGCATTTTTGTCTTGCAAACTCCACAATTGATATACATACGGATACACTGCAAAAGTTATCACTAATAATTATATAAAGTTACAATATATTCTATTTTGTCTCTAATTAATTTTTTGTTTGTGATAATAATTTTTATATTGTCACAATATCACTCAATGGTAACAAAAAGTAATATTTTAGTTGGCATTATTAATGATTAATGACGCGCCTATAGTGATAACCTAACGACAATAAAAATTGTTTTTAGGATTTTGTGACAAGATTCCATTGCCACAAAGTTGTCACAATAAGTGTGTCACTAATTATTATTTTTTCACTATGTTGCCACCTTTTTATAATAAGTTGTTGCTATTGACATTATGCGTACTATATTTTGTGACAATATCAATTTGTTGTCACCAAATATACATAATTAATGACAACTTTTTGATTATCACTTATTATATTGTCACAAGTTTGCTCATTTTCTTATAGTGATATATATATATATATATATGATATAGTGGCCCCAAACTATAATTGTTTTTTTCATATATTACCTCGTAAACTATATTTTGTTGTTGATTACCATCTAAACTTTGTATTATTTTGTGGTGCCTCTTGTTGCTCAATTCCGGTGAAAAGCTTTTGGAATGCAAACACTTCGCCCCCTCAACTATTATCATTTTTATACTTAATCTACACGAGTTTTACCCTTAACCTCTTGGAACTCGAATTTTGATTGAAAAACTCTGCAATGGATGGCTATATAATTTGAAAAATAAATAGCAGTTAAGCCAAGATTAGGTTTAAGAGATATAATATGAAAATTTGCAAAATTTAGATGATAACGAGCAACAAAATCTTTTTTCTTTTTTTTTTTTTTGTTTTTTGAAAGGATTATATTAATATGAATCACTGCCATATACATCATCAAAATGTCAATCAGACAATCATTTTCAATAACCATTACAATTATTAATAACTAATCAAATTACTATAAAATAAAATAACAGCTATTATGAAAATACAAATACAAGGTATACGAATTAGTGAAAAACTAAACCCATGACTTTCCATGGCCTTGGGACCTTAGTTGAGCTAAACCTCATCGACTTTTGTTACTATTTTTTCCTAGGCTGACTCAATAGTGAATAGTTGTTCAGGGTCCACATTTCTCGATTAATCTTCATTACAATTAGCTTGTCAACAATGTAAATCTAAGGTTAGCGACTGAGCGCGTCAAGGTTGACCAGAAGTCAATGTCAGACAAAGCCAACTGGTGCGACAGACCATATTAAAATTATTTAGTCCTTGACATTTTCCGAAATAATTTGCATTATTCTTAAGTCAGCTAGAAACCAAAGATAATGGGTTTTGAATATTCAACCTTAGAACCAAAAAATGATTTGATGTAGCACTTGGATCACAAGACTCAAGCTCTCAAGTCGTCACTTGTGACCTCATGAGCCAACATTTAGACGTCTAAGAAAGTAAGAGAAGAAACCGATTTAATTGTTTAGAGAGAGAGAGAGAGAGAGAGAGAGAGAGAGAGGAGAGAATTGGGTATATAAAAATGCAGAGGTGAATTACCAAGAAAAAAAAAATGAAACAAAAAATTGTGATAAATGATATTAAAAAAATATCCCTTGAAAACAATAGTGAAAATGTCGATCCAAATTCCATTTCGTGATTCATTAATCGAATCCGACCTGAAATTCTATACCATCTACGATACCATTAAAGTAAATGCCAATAATCAATTATCAAAAAAAAAAAAAAACTTACTACTATTAAAGTAAATAAGAAGTCATGTTTCACGAAATTCGCTTCAAAGACCGAAACTTGAAACCTCAACTTTGTTTGTAGAGAATTGCAAACCTAAAATGATAAGAACAAACGTAAATTCACCTAAAATGAGCAGTACAAACCTGCATAAAGTCGAAAATGAACCCCCTTTACCTTGAATTTGTGAAATACATTTATTTTATCAGGCAAATGAGCTTCAATAGGGAGTCTCCTCCTTGTCCTAAGATTTTAAAGAAGCACTAATAGTTTCAAATAAACACTATCATACACAGATCATTCATCCATAGAATTGCGATTCATACATTAGAAAGAAGAGCCACACAGCACAAACAAGTAACAACATACTTGAATTATCTTTAAATGCTTAACAACATAATTTTCCAATACAAAAAACCTAAAGTATAATTACACCCGGACCCCCTTAGACTTGGTGTAATAACACTCAAATCCCCCGTGGTTTGCATAATTGCACTTACCTCCCCTAGATTATAATCTAAACGGCCATGTTGGTACAACTAATTAATTGAACAAAAAATGTGTAATGCAAAATAACAAAGTAAACATTGGTCCATTGTTTTAGATACTTTAATTAAAAGACTAACATTTCAATCAAACACACACGAAACAAAAAAGAATGTGAACATCAAACCAACCAAAAAAAATAGGCCAATAGGACCTACACATTGCTCAACTAAAATTGACACTTTTTAAACAACATAAGCAGTCAACATTGCACAAAAAACTTCAGTAAATAATTCCATTTTGCAGCTCCACAACTTGGATTGGTGCTACCAATTGGGTTTTTCCGATAAAAACATTAAGTTCAGGAAAAGCAAGTGTAATTACGCAAACTGCAGGGGATCTAATTGATCATACACCAACTCTTAGGGGGTCTAAGTGTAATTATCCTGAAACATAGACCGCCAATGTAATATTGCAATGCATATAATGAACTCAAATTTTTACCGGATGTAATGCAATACTACTCATAATATATGTTGTTCATGTTTTTCAGTAATGAAGGAGAGAATAAAATAACTAAAATAATATTTTAAATATAAACTCAACTATGATTTTGTTTAATGTTTCTATGTACTCGGATATGCAAAAAGATCTGTCAAAGTTACAATTAATACATTATAATAGTATTTGTTATATTTTTTAGACCAAAAACATTCAAACTATATATATATATATACACACACATATATATACGGGGATATATAAGATACTAATTAATAAATAATATTTTTAAGTTTGATTTTATGATGGTGTGTAGCAAACAATATTCGTATATATTTTATTTACATAATATAATCACAAAAGTACACACACACACACACACACATATATATATATATATATATTACTTAATAGTAACAATGAATCATTTTTATCAAAAGAAATACTACGTTAGTATTTATATTTTATAATAATATTCACCATATGAAAAAATAAATATACGACTACATTTGTAAACGGAGACGTATTGTATACACTTATGAAGTATATTAAGTATCCAAATTAATATTTTTATATTTGAAAGTATATGACTAACTATTTTATTTAACACCATACATATTATCATTAGAATTGGATTTAATAGTCCTAGTATTATGTATATGGAACATAAAAGTAAACTCTCTTATGTTAAACTATCAAATAATCATATATGTGAATGTATTCACGTATGGGTGGGCACAAAACAATCTATGCTTATAAATACTTAATATAAACTAGTAATATTGACACACTCAATATATGTGCATGACAAAAAATTAATATAATTTCATGGCATACTAAATTTTTGGTAATATTTATACTATTAAAATATTTTTAGTTATTTTTTAATAGATTTATAAAATTAATGATAAGTAAAAATAAAATAATTTAAAATAAAAAACTTAAAAAAATTACAAAGAAAAGTTAAACAAAATGATATTGAAAAGTGTTGGGATATGAAAGATGAAATAGAGAGGAAAGGGAGGGGAAAGGAAAAAAAGTAGAAAAAATAAAAAGAACATAAAGAGTAGATGAGAGAGAAAATAAAGAAAAAGAAAAAAAAAGAGAGAACAACAAATTTGTCAGACCAAAGGTGGTTATTAAAGAGTGCTCTCACTTTATATAATAGTATAGATAATTTAAAATAAAAAAATTACAAAGAAAAGTTAAACAAAATGATATTGAAAGATATGAAAGAGGATAGAGAGAGGGAAGGGAGGGGGAGAAAAAAAGGAAGATAAAATAAAAAGAACGTGAAATAAGAGAGATCAGAGAAAATAAAGAAAAAAGAAAAAAAAATGATAGACCAACAAATTTGTCAGAACAAAAGTGGTTATTAAAGAGTACTCTTATTTTATATAATAGTATAGATAATTAAACATGTAACTTAAACATATAACGCAAAATTACAATTTCGTCCTATAACTTAGGTGAGTTATACGATTAGTCCTGTAAGTTACATAATTGCACATTTTGGCCTAGAATTAAGAGCTTATAGCATTTATGGTCCTAAATTGGCAATTTCTATCATATCATATACATTTTAGTCCTATAACTTACTGATTCAACAATTCTGGCCAAATTAACCGCCTGAGTTGGGATGTGAGTGTCACATGTATTTTTTTTACTATTTCTTCCTGCAAATCGGGAGACTTACATCCCCTAAATTAGCTTATGAAATTAGGTTTCCGAAAAGTCATCATAAACCCTAATTTAGAAACGATTAACCATGGAGAATGGACAAAAAAAATTAGATAATCACTCCAGTTCACAAATAGTTTGGCATTTGAAGCTCCTCTCTTTTTATGAATTCTGACACTTATTTTTGCCATGTTGCAGGCTAGCGATATGAATTTATTCCCTACTCCTTATGATCGTAAGTTTTCTTTTTATTTTTTTCCTTCATTTTTTATGCATTTTGTTAGGTTTTCTAGGTTTTATGACAAAAAAGAAGAAGAATAGTAGGTGCACGAAAAAAAGGGTTCACCATGAGAAGCCAACAATCAAATATTAATTGTATCCTTTGTGGTGAAAAATGACACAATGTCAAGTCTTGTTTTTTTATTTTGTTTTGGTAAATAACAATGTCAATGTCAAGTCTTGTTCAAAGAAAAAAGAAGGATAATTCAATAACTCACTCTTGTGGTTTGGTAAAATGGCTTAAAATCAGGTCAGGATTTAAAAATCAACTAAAAATCCCTCAAATTTTAAAAAATTTGCTCACATGCCCCAGGTGTTAGATTAACATTGACGGCATCAAATTTTTTCTTGAAATACCCATTATGCCCTTGTTCTTAGAGTTACTGATTCTCAATTTTTAAATAAACTGTCCAAATTAATTTTAAAGATAACAATATAATATTTAAATAAAATTTTTAAATCAAATATATATTATATATAAAGAGTATAGGTTATGTACATGTATATATATAAACACACACATATAAACACATACATATGTACATATAAACACAGACACACACACATATTCGCACACAATCACACAGAAAAACACACGCACCTATATTCACACGGAGTCACACATAAAATTAAACACACAATCACACACACAAATAGTCACTTTTTTCTCTTATTGTTCGCCTTACGCTGCCGCCGTCCTACTTACGTCAGTGGCGACCCTCGCCGGATTCTATGAAATCTTATCTTTCCGAAATCCCCTTTTTCCCCCTCTGTTCAACTGTGTAGGGATCAACGGCATTCTCCATCATTCCACCGTTGGTCAAAGCTTTCTTCTCCATGGGTTTCTTTCCTTCGATCTACCTCCTCCGACCTCCGTTTTTGCCGCCATTGGTCTCCGTGGATTCGCCTTCTCTCCGTCCTTCAGATCTCGTCCACCCCTACCATTTTTCCGATGACCATTGAAAAACCCATTGTTTTCTTCTCCTCCATATCACAAAATTAACCCTTATGTTTTGTTTGCGTGGATGTAGCGGTTGATGAATCAGGCAGACCCTTATGTTTCCGTGACTCTTCTGTTTTCTAGTGGAGGGGAACGGTGGTGGATGGTGGTGAGATGAAGAAGAAGGAAGTATAAAATGAAAAAAAAGATAAAATTCTCAAATAATAATATATATTATATTCATAATATTTTTAGATTTTTTTATTTTTTTATTTGATTATATTTTAAATAAAAACTAAGTTTTGAAGATAATTAAAATAGATGCATAATGGGCTTTATGTTGCAAAATTATAATTTAAAAATAAAAATAAAATGGGTTTATTAAAATATGGCTTATTTGAAATACTAGATAAGTACACTTTCAATTTATAAAAAAATAAAATATTATAGTTAATATAATAATCCACATATTTTTAGGGGTATTTAAGTCAATTTACCTCTATTTAAAAGTCAACTGATGCCAAAATGCATACAAAATGTAGTTAAAGTGCGTGTTGGTCACTCTCCATTATCAAGGAAAACAATGTAGTTTTTTCAAAATAATGGGGAGTTTTCTGCTTATTTTTAAACCCTAGAGTGTTTTCAGCCATTTCGTCCAAACTATATGGATGGGTTATGGAATTATCCCAAGAAAAATTTCACTTCAAGAGAGAAATGAAGGAGGTTCTATAGACAACAATGATCCACTTCTGCGACCAAATTGGCTGAAAAATTAGTCAATGACTAAAGATGATAAGTTGCAAGACTAAATGTGTTAAAACAAAATTGAAATTGTCAATTTTAGCACTCCAAGTACTGCAAGGTCTTACACTATAAGATTAAATGTGAAATTATATAGCTTAGATGACTAACTGTGTAACTCAACCTAAGTTACATGACGAAAAATGTAATTTTTCCAACATATAATAACACATTATGTATATTCAATTCGCATACATGTGTTACATACAAAATTTGTGTATAATATATGTGCTCAAACAAAATGAAGCCCGTGAGCTTCCTCTATCATTTTTGTATGGCATACGGTTGGATAGGATAATTCTTCACCATTTTCGCAACTTTCTATAATCAGATTCAAGTCATCCAAACAAGAAAAATAAAATCAAATGCAAATACATAAAAATCATTCCACATCTCCAACAAGAACAAATAAAGAGAGATCGCTATCTATTTGAAGAACATACAACATAAGCATTCATCAATATGTAAAGTTAAAGCAAATAAAAAGTCAAGGAATATGCCAATTGTGTAATTATTTTGTACATCAATTTTTTTTACACAAGTCAAAAATAGGGTAAAATCTAAATTTTTTATCAGGGAAGGCAACGGATGTTGGTACGATTAACCCCCGATTTTTGCTGTTTACTTTCGAGGGCCATGACCCACACTAATATCCAAAGCCCGCGTCACACCTCGTGTGTCGATAGTTATAATAAACCCACAAAATTGGCCCGTTTGTATTAACCTACTTTTAAATGCTCGATCCGAAATTACAAAAATATCCAATTTTTAAATTTTTTTGACATAATTTGCCACTATTATATTTACACTCTTGTCATTGTAGCACTAAGAGGGTGTTTGCAATAGCTTATAAAAAGCACTTTGCTGCTTTTAGTTTCAAAAAAGTTACTTTAAGTGTTTGGTTTTGCAACTTCTGCTTAAATTAAGTTGAAAAAAAAGCGGAAGCTGAGAAGCTGGGAGGAAGCTTCTTTTAACAGCTTAAAAGTACTTCTTGGTATTTTCGTAAATAAATTGAACTTTTTTAATTGTTTTCTACCAACTTTTTACTACTTTTTACTTTTATTTCCAAACACTCCACACTTTTACTATCAACTTTTAACTTTTATTTTCAGACACTACCAACTTTCACTACTCAACTTTTTTTTCAACTCTTTCAACAATTCCAACTTCTCCAAAAGTAAAAGCAATCCCAAACACCCTCTAAATCATGCCTTCCGATCTTCTCCATCCCCAAGTTTGACAGATTGTGCAGTGAATCTACTCCAAAAATTCTTCCGTGGGTTTTCAAAAATTATGGTCATCTCTAAGACTTCACGAACCAAAATAAATGATTTTCCTCATCGGGAAACGCATAAGTTCGCATTTTTTGTCCCCTTTGTGGGAACTCCATATTGGGGATATTCGAGTATGGAGAAAGAGTGGAGATCATTTTGGGGGATTTCATTATTTTTGGGTAAGGTTGTAAGGGCATAAAGATAAATACCATATATACTAATATAAATTTCAAAAAAGAATAATGCCCAAGTAGCCCAACCCAACCATTTCAGTTGGAATGCCAAAATGAAGCCATGAAAATTCTACTCTATTGGGTAAAACAGACAACGCCTATGAGCGGCACTACTCACAAGCCTTTCTAGAGAAGTAAACAAGTGAGTACACCTATGAATTTCACGACGATGGTGACGTGGCGTTATTCCGACCGGTAATCCGATCCCTCCCTCCAGACGGCCTTTGAATTGCTATCCCCTAGGACCTTCGATCGACTCGCTCATGGCCGATCACTTGGCGCCGCTCTCCTCTCAGTCGACCCGTTAGCTGAGGCGTACCGCCAGGATCGCCCGTCGGTTTTCCCGGTCGACTATGTTCTCGACCGGGACCATACCCGGTCCAACGGCTCCCTGCTGGCATTTAATGCCCCGTCAGTCCGGGTATGGGGCACCACCTAATCCCATACCTCATTAATGGGGCGCCAGCTATAGCCTATGGACCCTACCCCTTGGCCTACCAGACGCCCACGTCGGTCCTCAACAACCCGCCTGGCTTGAGGGGCCCACGGGACTCGGTCTACTTGGACATGGTATAAATACCCCCTCATTTATGGTAAGAGACACGCATTTATTACACCTTGTACCCTTACTCTGTTCAAATATTTACATAATCGATCCGCTGACTTAGGCATCGGAGGGTCTTAGCCGAGACCCCTCTCGGCTAGCTCACGTCGCCATTCCCTTTTTGCAGGCTATCTTTCCCCTCGAACAAACAGCATACACCGAGTCGACCAGAACCAAATTCGACCCGCATCATTTGGCGCCGTCTGTGGGAAAAACAAAAAACCACTGCAACAAAGGTAGAAGAGATGGTGACAACCAGAAGAAACCCCTCCGGAGCCCGGAGTACGCCAGCCGTAGGTGAGGATCAACACTCGGTACATGATATTCCCCCACCTCCACCGCCGGTGGTCAACCTTCCTGCAGCCTAAGCGGACTTGGCGGGCTCCTCTCGGGCGCAGGCGAATGCCCCGCTCATGGCCGCCAATACCGACCACAGGAGCCGGGCACAGTTTTCACCGGCGGGGACGACCGCACATACTCCCGACACGGAGGAAATGATAACCATCCCCCTCGAGAGTTTGAGGGAATTTGTCGGCCAATGCAATCTACAAGCTTTTGAGAGGCTCAAGGAGAGCGTCGGTCGAGCCAACCTGGGGTCCAATAGAGCAGCGTTGCCTACCGACCGGAAGGTCCCGTCCCATCAGACTTCGGGTCTGGAGGCAAGTTTCCGATCATCCCTGGGAAGAAGAAGAAGACGCCGAGTCAAGCCGCCACGACCGGGTTCCCCGTCGCCAGTACCCGGATTTGGGGCGCCCTTACAGGGCCGCCGCCCTGGGGAATTCGAGGGCTGACCCTGCCCTCGAGGAGCTCGAGCAGATGAGGAGCCAACTCTACCACCTTACTCAGAAGATCGCCGATCTCGAACGCCCGGAAGGTAGGGCGGAACCGTTCGACGGGCAGGGATCCTCCTGCGATCGGTATCATGGTCGGAGGCAAAGGGCCTTTGCCCACCACATAAGAGAAGAAAAGGTCGGTCTCCATGACCGAGTCCCGGTCAATCTCCCCCACTATGACGGGAGTTCCGGCCCTGATGACCACTTGTTGCAGTTTGAAAACGCCATTGACGTGTACCGTTTATCGAACGGAATGATGGCCAAATTCTTCGCCACCACTCTCTTCGGGGTGGCTCGACAATGGTTCGCCCGGCTCGAGCCCGAGTCGATCCACTCCTTTGAGGAGCTGGCCGGCCGGTTGTTACGCCACTTCGCGGCCAAAAAAGACACCAAACTCCCCCATACCCACCTTCACGGTGTCCGACAGCAGGAAGGGGAGTCCCTCCGAGACTTCATGACCCGCTTTAACAATGAGGTCTTGCGGGTCGATGACCCCCGGATCGATTTTGTCAACTTTGCCCTCTACATAGCCCTCCGACACGAAGACTGCGCTAAAGCAATCGTCCTCAAGCCTGCCTCATTCGATGAGGGAGCTCTAAACACTGACCTCCAGTTTCATGATCTCCGAGGAAATGCATCATATCAAGCACGGGGATAAGAAGGAGAAAGATCAGAAGGAGAAAAAGGAAAAAAGGGGGCAACAAGAAGGACAAAGACCAGCGGGAAAAGAAGGACTCTCCGATCAAACGATACTCCGATCTCACCCCCCTGAACTCTACCCTGAGGCCACATCTTTTCCGTGGCAGATCATAAGCTGTTCAAAAAACCGAACAGGATAGCCGAGGGGAAGGGGGCAAGAAAATCGGGAAAGTATTGCGCTTTCCACAAGCAATATGGGCATGTCACGGACGACTGCTATGCCTTGCAGAACGAGATCGAGCGGCTCGTTCGAAAGGGCCTTCTTAAGGAGTTCGTAGCAGCCCACATGGAGGCACCAACCCAACGGGAGAGGTCCCGATCCCCACGGTCCTCTCCAGCGAGCCACAAAGGATCCCCATCTCGTAGAAGTGGCAAGGAGCCGGTCGACAACAACCTCCTGACCAGAGGGTTCATCAACACCATCGGGAGCGCATAATGAGGAAGTTGGAGCAAGGAAAATCGAGCCCACAGGTTCCTGATCGGGCCTACCATGTCAACCACATCGAATCCAACACTATTGTGTTCAGCGATAGGGATATTGATGTAAGCCGACCATCGGGAGAGGGTGAGTCACCCGATGTCCCGATGGTCGTTACCACTGACGTGTCAAATTTTGTTGTGGCACGCACTTTAGTTGATAATGGAAGTTCCGCCAACGTTCTTTTTTACTCCACTTTGCAAAAAATGAACTTAGGAAAAATAGACATGCAGCCGATTCACACTCCCCTGGTCGGATTTGGGGGCTCGAAAATAGTTCCGATCGGCATAGTTCGGATGCCGACCTCACTGGGCGAAGCACCCCGAAGGCAAACTCTCCTCGTAGACTACCTCGTCGTCGACGCACCGTTCGCATATAACTTGATATTGGGAAGGCCGGCACTTAATCAATTTCGAGCTGTAGTGTCGACCTACCATCTCAAAATCAAGTTTCCCACCCCAGCGGGGGTCGGGGAAGTCAAATGCAACGTACGAGACGCTTGGAGGTGCTACACGGTTTCACTGGAGAAAGAAAAGAAAAATGCACAATCTTCTCCTGTCGATTTCACCATCGATCCACGTCGACCTCGATCCCCCTGAAGGATCCTCTTCGCGAAAGCGGAAAAACGAGGAGTCCAGGATCGAGCCGATCGGGGACCCAAAAGTTATCGAGCTGGTTCCCGGCAACCCCGAAAAAGTGACCCGGATCGGCTCGCACTTGGGAGAGGCAAGGGAGGTGATGTTGATCGATTTTTTGAGAGAAAACGTCGATGTTTTCGCGTGGAGTCCCTCGAATTTTCCAGGAATCGGTGATTGTACATCACTTGAACGTCGATCCGACCGCCAAACCGGTCCAACAAAAGAAGAGGACCTTCGGAGAAGAGCGGAACAAGATAATCGCGGAGGAAGTCGACAAGCTCCTTGAAGCGGGATACATCGTCGAAATTCAATATCCGGAATGGCTGTGCAATGTGGTCGTGGTTCCCAAGTCGCTCGGAAAATGGCGTATGTGCAACGACTTCACCGACCTAAATAAGGCCTGTCCAAAAGATCCCTATCCGCTGCCCCGCATCGACTTTCTGGTCGATTCGACCTCCGGGTGCGAGATGCTGAGCATGATAGACGCCTTCCAAGGGTACTATCAAATTTATATGGCGCCCGAAGATAGGTCGAAAACATCATTCGTGGTCGAGAAGGGGGTGTATTGCTTCATGGTCATGCCGTTCGGCCTAAAGAACGCTGGGGCGACTTATCAAAGGCTCGTGAACAAAAGGTTCAAGGAGCTGATCGGCTCGACCATGGAGGTCTACGTGGACGACATGATCGTCAAAAGCAATAAAGAAGTCGACCACCTCGACCACCTGAAGGACACTTTCGCCGTGCTCCGACAATACGGCATGAAGTTCAACCCGTCGAAATGTACCTTTGGGGTCCCTGGGGGAAAATTTCTGGGATACATGGTCAGTCAGCGAGGGATCGAGGCGAACCCCGCCAAGATCGAGGCCATCCAGGAGATCGCGACGCCCCAGACCGTCCGGGATATGCAACGCCTCTGCGGTCGCATTATTGCGTTGAACCGGTTCATATCCAGGTCGGCCGATCGAAACCTTCCCTTCTTCAAGACACTCCGAGGGGCGTCTAGCCGACCGATCGGGAAAACACAGAAACCAATCGAGAAAAGGCCGGTCGACATAAAGGGTAAGGAGAAGAAGAAGCAAGACTTTAAATGGCCCGAAGAATGTGAGCGGGCCCTTGTTGAGTTGAAGGCCTACCTGTCCTCTCCTCCACTGCTCGCGAAGCCGATTGATGGCGAGCCCTTGTACCTTTACATGGCCGTGTCCGGTGAAGCCATCAGCTCGATTATAGTGACCATTACGGACAGGGTTCACCGACCGGTATACTATGTGAGCAAAATTCTCCAAGGCGCAGAAAAGAATTACCTGGAGATCGAAAAATTCGCGCTCGCCCTTGTCATCACGGCTCGCAAATTGCGGCACTATTTCCAGTCGCATTCTATTGTAGTTTTGACCAACCAGCCATTGAAACAAGTCTTAGCCAAGCCCGATGTCTCGGGGAGGTTGACGAAGTGGGCCATCGAGTTGGGAGAGTTCGACATCTCCTTCCAGCCCCGTACGGCCATCCAGGCTCAGGTTTTGGCCTACTTCTTGCTCGAAAGGGTAGGGGTTGAGGCCGAGTCCGACGAGCCTACCGGTCCATGGGTCATGCATACCGATGGCTCCTCGACCTCCCTAGGGGGCGGAGTTGGCATATATTTGAGAAGCCCCGATGGTGTGGAGCTCGAGTTCGCCATACGGTTGAACTTTAATGTGACCAACAACGAGGGGGAGTACGAGGCACTGATCGCAGGAATGAAGATAGTTGTCGACCAGGGATTCGATCGCCTCCAAGCGCTGGTCGACTCCCAGCTGGTCGCGAGTCAAGTGTCGGGGGCGTACGACGCTCGAGAAACGTCCATGGTCAAATACTTAGATAGGGTGAAGGCGCTGAAAAGCCATTTCACCTCGTTCACCCTCGACCAAGTGCCAAGATAGGAAAACGAGCGAGCGGACGCCCTCTCAAAGTTTGCAAGTTCCCTTAGGGGGACAAGGAGCCAGTCGGTTACATTCTTGTCCGTAGACAAATCAAAAATCGATCAGGAGATGGTCGAGCAGATTCTCCCCATCGATTCCCGAGAGCCCTCGTGGCAAGACGAGATCAAGGGTTACCTGTCGAGCGAAACCCTACCCAATGACGCTTTGGCAGCTCGAAGGCTCAGAAACCGTGCTGCCCGTTTCTCGCTCGACCGATCCGGTCGACTCTTCAAAAAGTCCTTCACGGGGCCGCCTCTTCGTTGTCTCGATCCAGTAGGGGGCAGATGAGGTGATGAGTTCTATCCATGGCGGGTGTTGCGGGAACCATTCGGGAGGTCGATCGTTGGCCCTAGAAAATCACACGGAGTGGGTTCTTTTGGCCCACTCTAGTCGACGATGCCAAACGTTTCGTCCAAAAGTGCCCGAACTGCCAGTACCATTCAAATTTGAACCACCGGCCCCCCATGGAAATGGTAAGTGTGGATGTATCATGGCCCTTCGATCAGTGGGGCATCGATATTGTAGGGCCATTTCCCCAAGCATCCGGTCAAAGGAAGTACGCGATCGTTGCGGTCGAGTATTTCACTAAGTGGGTCGAGGCGGAGGCTGTCGCAAAGATCACGGACGCCTCTGTCCGATCGTTCATATGGAAAAACACCATATGTCATTTTGGGGTCCCACGGGTGTTGATATCCGATAATGGAACCCAATTCCAGAGCCGGAGGACGATCGAGTGGTGTAAAGAACACGGAATCGACCAGCGTTTCACATCGGTCGGAAATCCCCAATCGAACGGCCAGGCCGAAGTGACCAATCGAATACTGGTGCAAAACCTAAAGACCGTGCTCGGAGCACATAAGGGTGAGTCGGCCGACGAGCTCCCGAGCGTGCTATGGGCATACCGAACGACCCCCCGATCGGCCACTGGGCAAACGCCGTATGCCCTGGTCTATAGGGTCGGAAGCCGTTATACCTGCCGAGATATTGCACGCGACGGCTCGAGTTGCTCACTTCGATCCCGATAACAACCGTTCAACACGGGAGCACGAGATCGAGGTCATTCAGGAATTGCGCGACCGCACCTGGGCAAAGATGCAAAACTACAAGGCTGCTGTCGCAAAAGCGTACAACAAGGGAGTGGGCCCTCGATCTTTTCAGGTCGGGGATCTCGTCCTCAAAAAGGTTGAGGTCTCCCGAAACGTAGGCAAGCTCGACCCGAACTGGGAGGGGCCATACAAAGTCATAAAGGTCTCAAAAAACAATGCATATCGGCTGGAGGATGTGACCGATCGAGAATTACCCCGACCATGGGGGGCAGGGAACTTAAGAAAGTTCTTCATTTGAAGAAGCTTCCCCGCCGATCGGGCTGCTCGCACCCAATGGAGATCGAATCGAGTCAGTTGGTCCTAGTTTGTTTATCATGATTTCCCGTTCGTTTCGTTTGTACTTCGAATGTTACGTTTCTTAAATAAAGCAATTGTTCGAACAATCCGTTCGACCTGTTTTGAGCAGAATTATAAAAACCACATTTGAAAGTGCAAATTCGATGGGAAAGATAAACATTCATTGTATTAATAAGGGGTCCGATTACAAAACACGGGGAGGGGTGCCTAGTCTATTACATTGACTTCATCCTCCCGGTCGATAGGATTCTCGACCCCTTCCTCGACCACAGCTTGGTCCTCTCGACCGGGACCTTCGACCTCCATTGGGCTCCCGCCGCCCTGGCCTTCTTCTTCGTCCTCGCCCAGCCTTCGGGCAATATCGTCGAGCGCCTGCTTCTGCACGAGCTCGACTGCGAACGCAAACTCGCCGTCCGCAAAGGCTGGTGCGGGCTGATCGCCTTCCCCGGCGGGCTCACCGATCGGCTGACAGGACTCGTCCCTGTCAAGACCGATGTCCTCCCGGTTGAATCCTTCGGGGAGGCCTCCGAGGTGCTCGATCTGGCGAACGGCTAGATCAAACGCCTCACTAAGACGGGGAAAGGCCTTCACCTAGCAGACGGCATCGAACACGTCGCTCTGGAGGAACCGCTCGACCGCGGCCTTTGAAAACGCCCGTTCGCGTTCGTCTAGCTTGGCAAGCTCCTCCCGAACGCCAACTTCACGGCCCTTGGCGTAGCCGAGGTCGAAGGAAGCCTTCTCCTCTTTGCGGGCCAGGTCGCGGGCCCGTTCGGCCTCACTGATTTCTGCGACCTTCGCCTCGAGTGACCTCTCGAGGGACTCGTTCAGGGCATTCTGCTCTTCGAGCTTCTTCTCGGCCAACTCCCACTCCGATCGGACCACAGCGAGGAGTGTTTCGAGCTCCTCGATCTTACTTTTCAGTTGGCCGGGCTCGTTTTTTGCCGCGAGCCGGTACAGCCTCTTGTACCGGTCCTTGCCCTCCTTGTACACCACCGCCCGACGGTATACATGGTAAAAAGCTTGGGGCGCCATCTGCCGATCGGAAAGAAGGTCAGCATACAAGAAACAACAGCTCTAAAGTAAATTCGATCGGAAAGCTTACCCCGATTGCTCCTTTGTCGATCCAGCGGCGCACCTGGTTGAGACTCTGGCCGAGGAGAAAGCGGTGGTCCTCCTCGAATTGGCACCCTTGTGATAGGTGCTCGATCGGGAGCTGGTCACGCCCCCGGAAGGTGCTGATCTGTTTTCCTTCCGTCCGGGGGAGCGCCCTCTCCGAGGGGCGGTCGAAATTCATTATCCTCTCCTCCTCGTCGGAGTCGGAGGATTCAGATAAATCTTCCCGATCGGCGACTTGCTTCCCTTTCCCTTTGCCGACGTGGTCGGGCCCCCTCTTTCTTTTCATGCCGGAGACGGGGGCGCCTCCTTCCCTTATCACGACCCCCCTTTCGACCGGCCTTGACGGGGTCAACCCCACAGGCGAGGCGATGGCGGTCCCCGACCGCTCGCCTGTTACCTCCACTTCCGGATTGAAATCTGCCACTGCGGCCGACCTCCGCCTTGGCGGGGTTATGCTGGGGGTGGCCCGAGGGGCGGTTAGCGGGATGCTCGATGGGGCCCTCGTGCCCCTGGATGACGAGCCCCTCTGACTCGACGACCGACCCGCCGCCTTCTCAGCCTTTTTCTTCTGAGCGGCCGCCAGTTTAGCGAGCATAGCTCTGTGGACTTCCATGAGCACGTCTGCGTCTGCAAGAAAAACCGATCGTTAGAAACTATAACACTGACGATCGAAAAACACGCTCGAATGGAAATTAACGTACCGAGCACTACGCCAGGTGGCGATTTCGACCGGGGAGATACCGGCGCGGTACAAAAACTTCTCTTGTAGGAGGTACCCGCTCCACATCACCCCCCGTTCGATCTGGCGGGTACGAAAGAAGGGGTCCTCCCAGGTCGGATTACCAACCCCGCCGAACTCGATCTTCTCGATCTCATCGTTCCATTTCCTCCGAACGGGAAAACCCGAGGAGTGGTAAACGAAGAAAAACTTCGCCTTCCACTTCTCCCCATACGAAGATTGGCGGGTTTGTATTATTCTTGACCCGGTCCGGGCCATTATATAAAAGAAGCCGCCTCGATCGCCCGGACCCAACCGAGCGGAATTTTGTACTTTAAAAAATGATGCAAAATTCTCGATCGATGGGGCCTGGCCTAGAGCCCTCATCATTACTATGAAGCTATAAATTATACAATGGGAGTTCGGAGAAAGTTTAGCAGGAGGTAAGTCCAAAAAATTATAAATAGCCGCCGCATCGTCCGAGATGGGGAACCGGAACCCGTTCCACAATGCCTCCAAGTGGATGGCGATCGTGTTACGGGGCGATCGACCCATCTGCGAGCCGACGGGCGGCGCGAAGGCTTGGAAATCCGACGGGATATGGTACTTGGTCACAGCGTTGGCGACCTCGGTCGGAGTCATCGTCGATGGGATATCGTCGTGGCCACGTTCGGTTCTGAACGAACGTGGAGCATCGACAGTCCTCATCAACATCCTCCACCTCATCAGTCGCATAATGCTCGACCTCCCCCTCGACTCCACTCCCGATCGGGTTCTGGCCGGAGGAAGTCGAGCCGCTGCTCGAAGTACTCCCCTAGGAGCTACCCTCCGAGGAGCCTCCTAATCCGACCTCTTGAATCAAACTACGGCTAGCCATTGACGAGCAAACAAGAAGGAAAGATCGGGAGAGAAGAGTTACCTAGTGAGAGAGTCCGATCGACCTAAGTAGGGATTTTCGAACGGCTGGGAAGACAAACGATCGGCACAGCGCAATAATTCTCGCAGGAATGGTGAAGTCAACGCGTGGTCCGCCTTTCCTATTTATAGGCGGATAAAAACTCGCCTCGGGAATGCCAAAAGGCGCCATAATTACAGCTGTGACTTTTTAAGTTGCCCGGCAGTTATAACCCGGTCGATTCCACCTCCACGGTCGATTTTACAATCGACCCGCGGAGTGGGGGGGCTAATGACGTGGCGTTATTCCGACCGGTAATCCGATCCCTCCCTCCAGACGGCCTTTGAATTGCTATCCCCTCGGACCTTCGATTCGACTCGCTCATGGTCGATCACTTGGCGCCGCTCTCCTCTCAGTCGACCCGTTAGCTGAGGTGTACCGCCAGGATCGCCCGTCGGTTTTTTCGGTAGACTATGTTCTCGACCGGGACCATACCCGGTCCAACGGCTCCCTGCTAGCATTTAATGCCCCGTCAGTCCGGGTATGGGGCACCACCTAATCCCATACCTCATTAAACGGGCGCCAGCTATAGCCTATGAACCCTACCCCTTGGCCTACCAGACGCCCACGTCGGTCCTCAACAACCTGCCTGGCTTGAGGGGCCCACGAGGACCCAGGTCTACTTGGACATGGTATAAATACCCCCTCATTTATGGTAAGAGACACGCATTTATTACACCTTGTACCCTTACTCTGTTCAAATATTTACATAACCGATCCGCTGACTTAGGCATCGGAGGGTCTTAGCCGAGACCCCTCTCGGCTAGCTCACGTCACCATTCCCTTTTTGCAGGCTATATTTCCCCTCGAACAAACAGCATACACCGAGTCGACCAGAACCAAATTCGACCCGCATCAGATGGCATTTTAGGGATCAAGGAATCAAAAACTCAAACCGTTGATGGATTGTTCATATGATCAGAACATGGATTTTTCAAGAAAATTACTATTTTTCTTTAACTAAAGTCTTATATCTAAAAGAGTTGTAATATTGTTTTTAATTTTTTTTAAATTTAGAAATCCTTTTTATTAGTGTCTTATTCCAAAAAACAAAATTGATTTATTAATTCTTCACATACTAACTTAGGGGTCAACGCTGAGACATAATATTATGTCAAGTATGATTTCAAATTTCACTAAATGTTGGCGGTACTTATATTACTTATATGATTCATTTTTTTTTTCAATTTTATTAGTTATTAATTAATTTTATGAATGTGTTGAATTATTAGATGAATCTCAACATAATTAGTACTATTCCTTTTAATTAATTATATAATCACATTTGCATTCAATAGTTTAAAAACTCAATTGAAAATATACACATTTGCGTGACCTCAAAAAAATTAGAGATTGCTACCATAGTCATATCATAAACTATGATCTTCAAGGTACACTTGTAAAAAATGAAGATTAAGTTATCTTAACAATTTTGATGTAAATTTGATATTACTATTGTTTGCAAAGGGGGCAATTTGATTTTAATTCCACTTTAATGAGACTTGTGCATCCATCTCATTCGAAGCATTCATAAAAGTATGATGAACGATGTCACAATTTATTCAAAATACCTTAATGAACTAAATTACTTCAATAAATATGCCCATAGGTGAAATATCACATGTTAATGTACGTAAAGATATATCCAAAAACTTTATATGAATTCTGTAACAAGAAATGATATTTCGTGTAAAGAAAGCCATTCGCATAAATCATTTAAGTGGATAAAATTGTCGCTTCTCCTTGAGCTTCTTATATTAATCGTCTCCTACCTAACTATTAATTGATAGATCAATCATATATATATATATATATATATACTATTATAAAAAGAAAGCAATTTTTGTATCTAAAATGACAGTTATTTCTTACATTTTACAATTTTAGACCTTTAATGTTTAGTGAAATCACAACATAATTATAATACAGAGGACAAAATTGAACATTCCCAACATATTATCATCAATTTGGATACCAATTTTTATAATTTCAAAAATTACCCTTCGATATCTTCCACACTATGTATGAAGTAAGGTTAAACACTTAATACACCTCATTGAACTAAATCCACATTTTGGGAAAAACCCACGCTATGGGATTGAATCTATAGTTATCTACACGTTCTTCAACTATATCTCCACATCTCTCTCTCCCTGTTCATCTTTTCGATTGAATTAAATCTTAAAGGCTAATAGTTTGATTAATCGTCCCCTTCATACTCCTCACATCTTCACTGCCTTATATTTTTGTGAGTTGGACATAGAAGAATTCTGACGTATAAAAAATTCAGGTGGCTTCGTATTTTTGGGTGTAGAGAAAAGCGAAGAGTTTATGAATTATTTTTTTGCTCACTTTTCGGAGGTAAATAAATTATATCATGACTCATAGAATATTTTGATTTTCTTTGTGTGTTTGTTGTCATGGAAGTATTTTTTCCTCATTTGCTGTAAATATTTTAATAAATTGATTATAATTAGTTATGTAGTTGACTTTGATATTGATTATTTTTTCTTTTTGTTTTTGAATTTTGCTTTCCTTTGCAAACATAAGAGAAACATTTTACAAGTATGGACAAAGAGTTAATCCTTTGTTATAAACATTTTTTATAAATTGATTATAATTAGTTATGCAATTGATTTTGCTATTGATTATCTTTCAATCTTCCTTTTTGATTTGTCCTTCTTTTGGAAACATAAAAGAACTATTTACAAAGAGTTAAAAGGGCCGTTTAATTTTTATCAAAACTAAGTTGCGAATGTGGAAAGATTATGAAATGTATCAAGAAAAAATGTTCAATCTTGGACCATAATATCATGTTAGAGTTGATATATAATCATCATCATAGAGATGATGACATGAGAATATGAATTTTGTTTGTACAGGGTTGATTGTTTCAAAAGACCAAGTTGGGTTCTATTTACTGGATTGAGAACTCTGTCAAACTACCATACAGTTGATGACATTTGAACAAACTAGAAGCCTAAAAGTAAAACTTATCTTATTTATCTATTGAAAGCATTCCACTGAAAAGTAAAATTAGCAATAAAAATACTATAATTGTTTTGGTATTTTGCACTGCAAAAAAAATCCACCTATTTTAATTTAATCAATAGGATAACAAATTTCATCTCTATATTTTTTTTATAAAGCAAAAAGAGGGCTGAATTAAGCTAGAAAATTTATGTGCGGCAAAAAACTCAAACCTTCGAGTTAGAGTTACTTAAATTTTTGCAATTTATAATATGTGAAAAAAAAATTCAAAAACGATAGTTATATGATTAAAATAAAAATATTAAAAATATCACATTATAAGTGAAAAAATAGATACTTAATAACTTATTATAAAGAAGAACTTAAATTTACATGTGCACGAGGAATGCTAGTATATATAAAAGAACGAACCACGTTTGTAAGTTTGTTGGTTAGAATTGGATCTCTCTAGTTTGTAATACTGTTAACAAGGTAAATCCTATTGTTTAATTAGGGTTATTCGTTAATTAGAGATTATTCATTGTGTTTGCATGCTTAATCTATTATTAAGAAAAGATTAGTTTGGACGAGTTTTCCGGAAACTATAACGAATCTATTGCATGAATTAAAAGCTATCCTTGAATCAATGATCAATCCATGAAAATGTTGTGTGAATAGTTACCTTTGACTAAGTTTTATTTATATAGATTTGTTTTAAATTTATTCCTTGCATTTATTTTATTTTGTTAACTTTGGATTCAACCAACCCCGCCCCCCCCCCCCCTTTACTTTTGAATACTTGGTTATCTTAGAAAATTCGCCAATAAGTTATTCTCTATGAAATCGACCCTGCTCACCCTATTTATAATTAAGTTTATGTTTAGGATAGTAATATTTATTTATGGTGGATTCGACACTCATCAAATTTTGGTGCCGTTTCGAGGAATAACTAACTTGATTTATTTTTTTTTATGACCTGGAAGAGTAATACGAGCAATCTCCAAAATAATCCAAAAATTGAAAAGATAACCCGTAGATTGAGGAAGTAAACCGAACTAAAGTTGCTAACACAAGAAGAATCTTCCTCCGCAACTCCCGACACAGTAGATTCATCTTTCGAAAGGAATTCAATGAGATAGCACAACCACGGTGGATCTTGGGCCAATTGGCCGCCTCACCAATTGATCAACAACCACTTTGTATCACTTACCCTAACTTGGAAGCATCATTGGAACTCAAGTCAAGACTAGTTCATTTTTTACCCAAATTTAAAGGTTTGGAGAACGAGGATTCCCACGAGCACCTTAAGGAGTTTCATGTGGTTTGCTTGTCCATGAAACCACAAGATGTCGATCGGGAGCAAATCAAGTTAAGGGCATTCCCTTTCTTCTTAATTGACTATGCGAAGTATTGGCTATTTTACCTACCACCAGGATCTATCGATTCATGGGATGATATGAAGCAAGCATTCTTGGGTAAATTTTTCCTCTCCTCTCATGTCGCAACCATTGAAAGATGTATAAGTGAAAATTTTCAAAGGAATTTAGAGACGCTCCATCAGTATTGACAATATTTCAAAAGGCTATGCGCTAGTTGCCCTCAACATAGGATCTCAGAACAAGCACTTATTCAATACTTTTATAAAGGTTTGATACTCATAGAGAGACAAATGATCGATGCTGCTAGTGGAGGAGTGCTAGTCAATAGAACCCCTGAGGAAGCACGTGAAATCATATCCACCTTGGCGGATAATTCTTAGTAGTTTAGGATGCGTTAAGAACCACCCCGATGATTCAATGGGGTACATTCTTTGTCCTTTGAGGATAAAATAAATCATTTAACCTAGTTGGTTAAAAATTTTATTATAGGAAGCACCTCATAGGTCAAGACATGCAGGATTTACACTGCCATTGGACACTCTACCAACATGTGCCCAACGCTCTAAGAGGATAACCAAGAGCAAGTCCACGCTTTGAGAGGATTTCTGGGAGCACTGCAAAGAACGTATGACCCCTACTCTAACACATACAACCTGGAATGGTGAGATCACCCCAATCTAAGTGATGGCGGGGGAGCTGAAAACTTCCAACAGTCCAAATCAAGGCCCCATGGTCCACTGCCACAACAACCTACTAATTCAACTATGTCTCTTGAAAACATGGTTAAATCGTTAGCCACTAATTCACAACAATTTCAATAGGAGACTAGTGCTAACATGCAAAAATTAGAGAACCAAATAAACCAACTAGGCTCGTCATTGAGTAAGTGGGAATCCTAAGGTAAATTGCCCTCACAAATTGTGCTTAATCTAAAACATAATATGGGTGCAATTACCTTGAAAAGTGGGCCGGAGTTGGAAGCGCTTTGATTGAAAGAGGAAAACAAGATGGAAGTTCAACAAAAAGTGCGGTCTAAAGAAGTTAAGCAATCCACATTTTGGGAGGTAATGCCTCCTTTCCCGGAAAAATTCACAAGATGTAGAAAGGAAGTAGAGAAAAATGAGGTCCTCAAGACTTTACGCGAAGTTGAGGTAAATGTTCCTGTTAGATTCGCATAGGCCTCAGGATGCTAACGCAGCGGAAATATTAAAAATTCATTATATAACTATTATGTAAAAACGCATCCCATTGCTATCGCGACGCGGATCTTATGCAAACAACAAAACACATTTAACAAAATTCAAACGAAATTATACCTTTGAGCCATCCGTTTGATGTAGGAAATTGTCGTATTCAAATACGAATCCTCCTTTAAATTCCTAACTAGCTCTCAATCATCAGAATCACATTCTCAAACTCAATTCGAACACATCCACGCGTATAGGAGCCCAAGCGTTCTCCCTCTAAAAATAGTCCACACGAACGGATCTCCTTGGGTTCTCGATTTTATGTTGGAATCAAATCGAAAACCATCTTTGTGTATTTGAAACTATTTCTATTCTAACTTTTAGAATAATTTCTAAACTCTTTTAGGAATAACTGAGAATGGTGGATATATATTTTGAATTGTATCTTAATCCCATGAACATCGATGGATCAAGAACCAAGAACTTATTAAAGAATCAAGTAGGGGGAAGATACTATACTATGCAAGAAAATTGAGAAAACTCTTTTCTCATCTTTTAATCATGCCTCATCTATTTATAATTATTGTCACACACATATTATGCCCGTACATATGCAAATATATACTATTAATGAAAAGAGACAAGAATTAGAAAAAATCCTTTTTCTCTCAACACACACCCACATGGATGTGTGTCTCATATCGTCTATATCTATATTTCTTTTTCATCACCTGTGCGTATCATATAGATACATCCATACGTATATCTCTATTGATATATATTATATGTATGATATCTTCTAACTTTTTATTGATATGATATATATACACACACACACACACACACATATACATATCTATATATATATTTATATATCAAGGATTCTTCTAATCTATTTCAAACTCTTTGAAAATAGACCCCCACTTGATTTCTAGTTTGTTGATGATAAGAATCTCTATTCCTATGCTAATCATAAATCAACTAAATTTTCATTTAATTGATTTAATCAATTAATTCTAAATTAATTGATTCTTGCATCAATTTCACTAAATTGATTTTATCCACCAAATCAATTAATAGGCTTGGGCCTTAAAACCCAATTAAATTAACTCTTTAATTTTATTCAACCAAATTAACTATTTAATTTAATTAAGCCCATCAACTAACTTAATATATTCTATTGATTAATTAATATCTAATTAATTAATGGATTGGGCTCTCAAGCCCAATTAAATTAACTCTTTATTTTAATTTAATTAAATCAATTTATTGATTCAATTATAATCCTTCAATTAATTAATTAACTGAATCAATCGAATATATTGCATCTCAATCGATTAAATCAACACTTTAATTTAATCCAATTAAGTGTTTCATATACGTTTAGGAGTTTATCCATTCATTTGTGTGTGACCCCTGAGGTTCACCAATCGATAAGAAACGGGCTCGCAACTCATTACGATATTTTAGATGATAAATTCATCAATTGATTAATTCAACTTATTTAATTAATCAGTTATGAATTAGAACCCATTCTAATTCATAGTACCCATCTATCGTGGTCGATGTCCAACAACAAGACCACGACGCCTAGTCAATAAGTGAAGTGTAATGCGTGAACCTGTCTGCTTATGATTACCGTGCAAATACATTACTTCCATTATCTAATCTCCCGATTGAGGTATAGGATATGGGATTTATTAGAAATCCTTTTAACCTCAATTCTATGGTTCTCATTTATAATTAATCTTTTTGACAATCGATCTAGAAAACTCATTTCTAATCATTGTCTCTACCGTGGCCACGGATTTTCGTAGACTAGTTAAAATAGAACACATAGGAGATTCAGTCACTCTACAAGTTGAGCAAATGGATTTTTTATCGACTCTCACAAACCTCCATACATGGGAGATCTATGCCCAATATAGGCGCCATAAGACCCGCCAAGGGATCGGTACCTATATCAAAGTATAAATTTATATATACAAGATTACTAGAGAACCTCAAGTCTAAGGACTAATTAATGCACACAATAAGATGAGAAACAATCCTAAATTTGATGTGCAACTAGCGCTCCCATTTAGGTGTTTCTCGATGGGATGCTCATTGAACTCATTCTCTAATAAGCACCTGCTTATGCATATGAATGTCTCCACATTCGATGTCTATGAAACAAGACATCATCCCATTTGAGATATGTCATAAGTACAAGTCTTAATTCGAGTCATGTTAATGCCCCTGGTATTTGTTGGACTCTTCGACTTGGAATGATTTAGATCACGCCTTAGAGACTTGTTTCAAGACCTCCATCTCTATGCGATGCCAAGTCCTATAGCCTAATGTGATCTAGAAGCTTTCAACCATATGTGTATAACTTACACATTATGATGAAGGTGGCCAAAAATTATAAACTTTTATTTCTATTATTAATCGAAAAAAACTATTTCTTACAAAGAGTATTTAAAAGTATCGCCAATCTCATTGGCTTGCTGGGCACTACTCTAACAGTTCCTTTACCTAATGCAATTGACAAATTACCACGAAATGCTAAATGTCTTGAGGAGTTATACGCAAATAATAAAAAATTTGAGGGCTCACAAAAGGTAAGTGTGGGGGACAGCACATTAGCTGTCATACAAAAGAAACTCCCCCAAAAATGTAAGGATCCGAGTATGTTCTATATCCCTCGGACCATCGATAGTGCTGTCATAAATAAAGCCTTGTACAACTTAGGATCTTCTAATATCATGTCTATATCTAAATGTTAAATCATTGAAAGAAACAACTATAATTCTCCAATTTGCCGATGGATCGTTGGTTCGTCCCAGAGGGGTATTAGAAAATGTTTTAGTTCAAGTTAATTGTTTGGTTTTTCCTGCTAACTTCTTTGTTCTAGATGTAGAGAATGATTCAATTCCATATGATATTTTGCTAGGGAGACCTTTCCTTGGTACTTCTAGAACTAAGATTGATGTGTATGATGGCACACTTACTATGGAATTTAATGGAGAAGTGGTTGCATTTAAAGTTTACGATACCATGAATTATTTTGATGAAGTGTGTCTTGTTTTCAGCGTGAAAGTTATCAATCTGTTACCTAAAGAAAACGATTTGTCTGAGACTGTGCATTTACCAATGGCGGGAGTGATAAGGAAAGAGGACTCAAAAGATGTGGATGCATCGATCTCAGACATAGAGAGAGGAAGAATGGGTGCCCAAGAAACTAGGTGCTATTATGGACAAGAATCCCAGTGGAAAGTTCATGATGAGAGTTGACAAAAATTGTTTCTCACCTCCA
>JAOWBU010000297.1:0-30744 GCA_026212405.1 Petrea volubilis
AATATGCTAACACATATATAAGCCAAAAATATAGATACAAAAATATACATATGTGGCCGATTATATACATTGTATTTAGATTATTTATATTTAGAAATATATTAGGCATTATTTTATTTTTATGACATATATATATATATACATATATGTGTATAACAAATACTAGAATAAATATATATATATATTCGAGTATATATACATACCTACATATGAGTTTATATTTTATAAAAATACATATATAATTTTCGTGCATAAATGTATGTGGAGGTATACAATGTCATCTTCATGTCATTTTCATGTCATTTTCTCTAATTAATGATACTTTACACATAACTATACAAATGTATGAATCTTACATATGTATTAATACAAATGTATGGCAAGAGTTTAAGGTAGGAATACTTGTAAGAATCATGTAAAACTAGACTAACACCTTACCACATTAGACTAACACATAAAAACAACTAGGGTTAACATGTGGACATAATAGACTCACATGTGTATGATCAAATTTAATGTATAAGCCTAGTTGTAAAGGGTCCATTAAATGCAACATGATATTTTCATATAATAATCTTGTATCTAGTTGAAAACAATATAAATAGAGGCCTCATCTCCCTTTTTTTAACCCACACACAAACACACGGGAATACATATATATATATATATTACCTTTTTGAAACCCTCTTCACATACACAAATACATACACATATATATATATATATTTACCCTAGGGAGACTAGTTTTCTAAGTTTTCTAAGGTAGAGGTTTTTTCCAAATTATATGAGAATTTTAATTTACAATTCTTATATATAATCATCTATTTCATGTTCATAGCATATGTCATTATGCTTGCATATAGTTAGATATAATTATATTATAATATGTTTTATATTCTTATCATGTTAGGCAAATTATGTTTAATTGAAATTAAGTTTTCTATGTGCAAAAGCATGTTCATATGTTTATGTGAAAAATTAATTGTGCATGTCGGGCCCCGATGTGTTACGGTGGGGATGGGGCAGAGTTCGGTCGGGCAGCAAGGGGCTTGCCGGTCTTAATATATGTTCTCGCCATCCCTAGTCCTAATCCCACCTTACTCGGACAGAGTGTTCCGTGTACTGAAGTAGGTCGTAGGAAATTGGCGTAATCTCGAGATACGACCACCGGCGAATAAGGTAGGAATTGATATTGTTGGAGAATAAGGTAGGAAAGGAGAAATGTGTTGGGAGTTATAAGGAAGTTGAAATCACTAATTGTGATCCAAAGGTAAAAGAAATTTGAAATTATGTGACATAATGTGCTTATATGCCTTTGATGCACACACTATCACCTTATATGATTTGGTTAAAATTTCTACTCAACTGTGATGTTGATCTGTTTATGTATGTTATTTTAGGGGAAAAAGTTTGCAAGGATATAGCAGGCGATACTATAGGGAATTATGAAGTGAAGAATTAGTTACTCGTTGTTTTGTACTTCGAAAGAAAACGATCATTGTTATGTTTTCAATACTCTATCATGTATGCTTAAATAAAAGGACTTTTATGTGTAACATTCGAGATATAGCTAACGAAGTGTGGACCGTTACATTTACACTGTTCCGATGGAATATTCTTCAATATTCCCTAAACTATGCCCGAATATTCCACAAAGATTTCATCGAAACAATGAAAAGGTACCATCGCCGCACAAATATAAAGGTTGGGTGGCAAAGTGCAAAACATCCTTATAAGATATTTTTGGAGCTTATAAGTTGTAATTCTATTTGGTAAAAATTAGAACTTATTTGTTTTTTTAAGTGTAATGATGATCGAAAAAATAAAGTAAAATTAATTTCATGTAAATAAATATTTTTTGGGATAGTAGGAATGTAATATTGAAAATAAATAAATACTTTATGTTATTTTATCTTTTAGTATTAAATAGCTTATAAACTGTTTGAAACAAAAGTAGGGGGAGCCTTTTTTTTTTTTTTTTTTGAGCTTATAAGCTCTTGACATCTTATTTTTAGAGTTTATAAACTCTTTTACTAGAAAAATTACCAAATATTTTTAAGGAGTTTATAAACACCCAAACAACTTATAAGATATTTTTAGGACTTTATCAGCTTAGCCGAACACTCTGTAACCCAACTCAATAAGCAAAACCACATTATATTTTACTCTTAATAACAAAATTCACTATATTTTAAACACATCTTATTTATCCTTTTTAATTTAGTTCTCATGCATTAAAACTACACGAAGAGATAAATAAAATAACTTGTATTAACCCAACTCATTAAGCAAAACAACTTTATATTTTACTCTTAATTACTTAAATTTGAGCACCGACATTTTCTAAAATATTATTTTCTTTAAAGACTAACAGACATTAGACGAGTTATATGCTACTTAATATCCATTTCAAGTTAATTAAGAGAATCATTTTAAATATATTTATTGAATCTTTGCAAGTTTTCCTAAGAGATGTATAATTAATGTATAGATATAATACAATAAGTTAAATGAAGACTAAACCCAAATAGGGTCGACCCTCGGTTTAACGGATTTAAATATTCGTGATTTTTTAAATATATATATATATATATATATATATATTGTGTACAAGCTTTATATTTCTTTTTTCCCACACATTATTCCACTAATAACAGAGAGAAAAGACACAGTGAGTTGATCTAATGGATTTAGAGGTATTAAAAGAGAAAATTATTTTACAATTGATAGCCAAAAGTTTTATAAAAGAATAATTTAAAAAATTGTATCTACACTGAATGGACAAAAGTGGATCGTCGGCTCTTTTTTATTTGTTTGTTATTTTTCTATATGACAAAAATTTAATACTATAGAGTTCAACTATTCATTCATAGCTATGGTATTTATTTTATTTAGAGTTCAATTTGAAGTCTAATTCTTAATTTTTAAATTACTAAAACACCATGTATAAATATTATTTAGTATCACTTATATAAAGTCATTTTAGTTTTTATAAAAAAAATAAAGAAATACAAAATACTGATAAATTATTTGCACTTTTATAATATAAATAGATAGATAGATATTTATCTTTCAAAGCGTAAACGGGTGCCCTGGAGTAACATGCCCATTATTATTCAACTTTTATGACTTCCAATGGTCGCTTGGTGTTCTAAAGTAAGATTTTGTTTATAAAAGAACTCTCTTTCAAAGAATAATTATCTGTTCTTTATGAAATTTTTATTAAAATAATATAGTTTTAAAAAAAAAATTTAATCTACTCTAGAATTGAATATGATAATCAATCTGCCATTACTCATCTACACTAAAGATGAGTTACTGTTCAAATATTATTTTTTTAATTCATGTATAGTGACTCGTCTACACCAAAGACGAATCATTATTCAAATATATTTTTTTACTCAGGGGAATAGTGACTCGTCTACACCAAAGACTAATAACTATTCAAACATTTTTTTTTAATTCTGGAGAATAATGACTCGTCAATGGTGAAGACGAGTCACTATTCAAATATATTTTTTTATTTAGAGGAATAGTGACTCGTCAGGGTGAGCAATAACTCGTCAATGATGAAGATGAGTTATCGTTGATTATAAATTTTTTTAACCAGGGTAGAGTGATTTGTCGAGCATAGAAAAGTAACTCAATTTTTTTTTTTGTTAAATGAATGAGTCGTTGCACAATGGTTGATTAACGGTAATAATATTAACCGTTGTGCAATGGTAAGTTTAATATTCAACAGCTATATAAACCCCCTTTCCCCTTTCTTATTTTCTCATCTCCTTCAAGCTTCTCCTATTTGATTCTCTCTTATTTCCTTCAAAATTTCAATTATTTCTATATCCATTCAAGCTTCCAAATTTCCTTCAAAGTTTGTGTAGTCAAAATTTCGATTAAATTATCAATTATTCCATTATAATTAAAATGGAATATATTGGTATTATTATACATTACGAGGGTCATTTGCGACATTCCAATTATTCTGTTTCTTATGATCGTCCACCAATAGTAAGCTGCATTAGTCATCCAGTATCATGTACGGAACTAGTAAATGCACTCTACAGCATAATTGGTGTGGATCGAAACTCACAACATGAAAATATTAGCTGCCTATTTTATTTGTTGAGATCCTCCCATAGAGAATATTTTGGAGATCAATAATGATCAAACATTGTCCTTTTTTACCAGCATGGGGTCAAAAGTTGAAGTTATTCACCTATTCATTGAAACATAAGTTATTGCACAAAATCCTATAAATGAGATGCAAGTTGTCGCAAGAATTGGGGATCTATATGTCCATGCTTAGACAGGATTTTCCTGATGTGCAAACTGAGGCTAATCGTTGTTGCATTATAGAAAATTTTGCAAGGACATCAATGTATCTCGATGAAGGTCCGTCATACTATATTGGACCTTCTTAGCATGCTTCGCCCCATGAAAATGATTCTACACTAGATCATTATGCAGGCAACTTTCTATGATGACGAAAAGTCTATTTCCAATGAAGAGAATGATGATGAGCCTAATGATGAGGAGGATGAGGAGATTAAGGCCATGGCGGAGATTCTTAATCCAAATGTCGATCGAACATGATTCACCCCCAGCAATCATGTCAATTCCATCTGATGATACAAAGATCAATACAACGCCATTCGTCAATACTGGACCATACCTCTATGATATATTACCATTCAATTTGAACACTCCACCTGATATTTACGTCGATTTTATGGGGATGCCGACTTTTACAGCAAAGTGTTATGATCCAACAAATAGAAAGCTCTCATTAAGTATGGTGTTTAAGAACAAAGCGCATTTGATAGCTGTTGTTAAGGAGTATCATGTGCATTGGGCTAAGAGAGAGTACCATGTTTGTCTAAGGGAGCGCAATTGTGAGACTTTTGGTTGATAATTGTGGAAAACGAACTGTGCAAATTGTGGGACTTTTTGATGTGAAAATAACAATGAGTAAAATTATCTACCAAATCCATTATTTTATACATAAATTATAAAAAAAAAAAGGAAAAACCATTGCAAACAATCATAAGACCGTTGGGATCAGCAACGATCACAAACACAAATTCATCCGTTGCCAATCTTTTAAAAAAAAAATTAAAATGAACAGTGACTCGTCTTCATCATTGACGAGTTACTATTTCTCAAAATAAAAAAAAATTTAAAATAAACAATGACTCGTTATTGGTGTAGATGAGTCACTATTCCCAGGAATAAACACATATATTTGAATAGCGACTCGTCTTTGGTGTAGACGAGTCGCTATGCACAGATTAAAAAAATAATATTTAAATAGTGATTCGTTTTTGGTGTAGACAAGTTGTGACAAATTGATTACCGCATTCAATTCTAGGGTAGAATTATTTTTTTTTAAACTATATTTTTTTAATAAAAAATTTCGTTCTTTATATATTGATGTTCTCAGCCACTATTTAAAAGATTAAATCTTTAATTTTTACGTAAATGGGAGTTGTTGCTAAAATTTTCACTGCTCTCTCTTGAATCTTTTTCCATGCACGTGATTTTATGCAAATTCATGTATATTTTCAAAAGTAAATCAGATACAGAATCATCATCTCATCACATTCAATTGCTTGTTGTAGCCTGATGCACTAATAATGATATCAAGAAAACTAGTTCATTTCCCGCTTCCCCATATCATTCCAAGAACCCGCAACTCTCTTCAGTATCACACGCTAAATTCCTCGACCCTTTTCAACCCACGACCATTTTTGCCGAAAGCTCCTTCAGTCCTAGCCACTAATGTCATCAAATCATACTTCGAATCGGGACTCGTCAAAGAAGCTCGCACACTGTTCGACGAAATGCCTGAGAGAGATGTGGTTGCTTGGTCAGCCATGATCAGTGGGTACACCTCGTGCAACTTCCACACGAATGCGTGGGCAATGTTCCGCGAGATGCTGAGAGATGCTGACGTGCAACCAAATGAGTTCACTTTCTCCAGTGTGCTCAAGGCATGTAAAAGCATGAATTCACTTTCTTCTGGCGAGTTGGTTCATGGATTGGCGATAAAGCATGGCGCGCTTGTGAGCCTTTACGTCAGCAATGCTCTCATGGACATGTATGGCGCATGTTGTGATGGTATGGACAGAGCCTGTGCTGTTTTTGAGGAGATTGGAGTTCAGAACTCAGTGTCGTGGACTACTTTGATTGCGGGTTATACTCACCTGGGAGATGGCCACGGTGGGCTCCGAGTTTTCAGACAAATGCTACTGGTATACAAATTAATTTTACTTACAAATTCAAATGTTTCCATACTTTTGTTATATTACTTATTGGGAAGAGAATGATACGCCCCGCCAGATGCTTGGGCGATCCTCTGTTAAGTGATAAATTCATTACGTACTAAAAGAAGTTCTCACAAACATTTACTAGTAAACATATGTTAGGTTCTTGCCAAAAATGTTGACTACTTTTAACAGTTAAAGTGGAGTACTGCATTTTAACAAGGTTGTCTTCTAAACAATAAGCGTATTTTCAGGTTTTGATCTGAAAATTGTTTCATGGTCTTACTTTATTAGCTCTGATCTACTTCTACCAACAGGAGGAGGCTGAACTTAATCCTTTTAACATTACAATAGCAATCAGAGCATGTGCCTCAATTGGCTCACAAGCTTATGGCAAGCAGATACATGCTACAGTATTCAAGCGTGGTTTCGAATCTTGTATTCCCGTAATGAACTCTATTCTAGACATGTACTGCAGGTGTACTGGTTTGAGTGAGGCAGACCGGTGCTTCCATGGGATGGCAGAAAGAGATATAATCACATGGAACACAATTATTGCGGGATATGAGAAGTCTGATCCATACGAGGCCCTCAACCTATATGCAAGCTTGGAGTTTGAGGGTCTCACTCCAAACTGTTTCACGTTCACCTCTGTTATAGCTGCAGTAGCTAACATGGCAGTTTTGGGGGTTGGAGAACAGGTTCATGGAGGGATTCTAAGAAGAGGTCTTGGATATGACTTAGGAGTGGCCAATGCATTGATTGATATGTATGCGAAGTGTGGAAGCATTATGAGTTCATGCAAAATTTTCAATGAAATGCATGCTAAGAATGTTGTTTCGTGGACTTCTATGATGGTTGGATATGGTAGCCACGGGCATGGGAAGGAAGCTGTTGAGTTGTTTGACAAGATGGTTCACTCTGGAGTTAGGCCCGACCGGGTTGTGTTTGTTGCGGTTTTAAATGCTTGTAGCCATACCGGACTTGTTGATGAGGGCCTACGGTACTTCAAATCAATGTTTATTGATTACAATATAATCCCTGATCAAGAAATTTACGGGTGTGTTGTGGATTTGCTGGGCCGTGCTGGTCGAGTTAAAGAAGCGTACGAGTTGATAGAATCTATGCCATTTATGCCTGATGAATCTGTCTGGGGAGCTTTTCTTGGAGCTTGCAAAGCACATAAGCTTGTTGAACTGGGTAAGTTAGCTGCAAGTAGGGTGTCAGACTTGAGGCCGGGGATGTACATGGCACTGTCAAACATATATGCAGCTGATGGTGAGTGGGGAGATTTTGCTAGGATAAGAAAGTTATTGAGAGGAATGGGAAGCAAGAAAGAGGCAGGGAGAAGTTGGATCGAGGTGAGGAATGAGATCTATAATTTTGTTGCGGGAGATAAGTTGGGTTCTCATATTGAGTGGGTCTATGAAGCGGTAGATATGCTGCGCGCGCACATGAAGGGAGCAAGACATAGTCCTGATTTAGAACGCTTAGTACATGATCTAGAAGACGGGACTTGAAGAGGATCGGACATTTGGAAGCATGCAAGGTGACATGATTGTGACTTGAACAAGATCTGGTATCTATTAGCGAAGGCCATAAAACACCAGGGATTCTTGTATGAATCTGGTCCTGTGCCCTAGTCATGCAACAAAACGTCCAGACTCTGCAATATCTTTAATTTATTTGGGAGAAGAGAACTTACAAGCGAATTGTGGCATAATCTGAATCATTTGGTACATGGATGGGTTAGAGACTGGGTTCATACAAAGATTTTCCAAATAAAGATAAAAATTTTGGTTCTGCTGGTGGAGCCCTGTGATGTAACTTCGTAAGGAAGACAAACCCATTCTTTTATTCATTCATTCCAGTGGACGATATCTTTCACTGAGTAGAGGCTTCAAGTGATGGTTAGAAAAGAAGAAATTTCAAGATAACTATGAATATTCAGGACACATAACCGTGCTCGACTAATGACTGAAGCTAACTGCAGATTTTTTGTTGTATGTTATTTATTATTTTTTTTCTTTACTCATTTTCTGATTATTTCTGTATAAATACAGAGACACAGCGACGCAACTGATGTTACATCGCAATAGTCCTGTTGGGTTCTTAACTGGGATTCTGTTTAGTATCTGCTTCTGCAACCATGTACTGCTTATTAGATGTATAACTTGGTTATTTGCAGCAAATATGCAAGCATACTTTGTTTACTTTTATCATTGGGGTTAGAAAGGAGTTGGTTATGAATGTTTAAAATAAAGGTTGAACGATCAACAAAGTATTGTGAAGCTTTGTTTACTTTGTTTGCGTTACACAGTTATATTTCTTTCAATGTGGTGTTCTTCTTCACATTTCAAGATGGCATAGGTGAAAGAATGTGGAATAAAGATGTGTTTTCCCTCCAATTGAAAGGCCAACGTGCGGATTTAAATATGGTCACTACCCAAACGGGGCCTTTTGGTAATTATATTTGACAAGAAAAATGTGGTTTAGATTAACCATTATATTTGGAGAATTAGAGTGATTGCACATAGACAATCTCATTCCCAGTCTTTGAGGTTTAATACGGACAGTGAAACAACAAAAATAAACAACAATTGATGAGGATCTACATGAACCCTCGTTATCCACAAGCATAAACAGGGCCTGAGTTGTTTCATTGATCTAAAGTACTATTACAAGTTTTTAAATCTCAGATGGCATGGCTAGGAGTGATCACAATAATGCATAAACTTTATCAAGAAACCAAAAGAATTATAATGGAACTTGGGAAAGTTGGGAACAAAAAAAATGGAACTTCTGAAGCCAGCGAAGAGCTTCTCCATCGTCTTCTGGGCTTGAAAATTTTCAACTGGTTTCGGAGTTTGAGATGAGCTCCTTCAGCCTTGAAGCCACCATGACGTTTGATCTCTTACTATGATTGGGTCATGTAGTCAACACGGGAGTGCTCATCATTACCGTTCATTCACAAGAAATGGCAATGCATATCAGTTTCCTGCAAAGTGTTACAAATATTCAGCTAAAGACAAGGAAATCTTGCCATTGGCCAAGAAACAACAGGCTGATGCTAGTGCAATTTAAGAATTATGCCAACGAATCAGAGATTGCCTTTTTCCTGCGCATGCAATGCGTAATTGGAGAAAAGGATGGACTTCAATTTTAGAACAACATCAATCGAATAAGCAAGGATCATTTTTTAAACGCAACGGCGGCCCAGGCTTTCTTTCTTCATCGTGCTTCCAAGCATCAGTCATCATATTTAACATTATGCATGAACAATTAAGTTTTGCCTGGCTCTGAGGTACATTGTCTAAATCAAAGGGTCTCTTCTGATTTGGAGTGGGGGCATCACTTTTTTGGCAGTGAGGACACATTACTTAGGACAATTCTCTGCCAAATCAAATCACAGTTTCTGCCTAAACTCCAGTATTCACAAAACTGGGAACCCAGCAAATGCAGAACCCAAGTACCTGCCACGATGATCAGACTCCTGACGAGCATGATTGAGGATTGTTGAATCAAAAAGTTCAAGATTGTTGTTTCACCCTCCTCATCAACCTACAAATAGATGTACAATCAAATTGATCAGCAATGAATATAGGAACCTAAATGGACAAAGCACCTTAAAAAGTTGATCTTGACAAACTTGTATCATATTGTTGCAACACATCAGAGCGCATCCAAGAATGCAGAATTTAGACACCCATGCCTGGACGAGGCTGAAAATGGACACCATTTGACAATTTCATTTTCATTTTCATTTTCTTTTTCATTGTTGTATGATATTTGGCTACCAATAATCCATGCAAGAACATGAACCATTCTTGAAATGGTGAAACTGGTGCCGATCCCTAACCACAATTTCACGATCAAAAGCTTCCGAGACCAGCTTTGCTGCTGCATGACAATCACTACAGATTCTTAAGTTTTTAATTATCCTTATCGGCGTGGGAGCACTAGTTGCCAACAAGCCGAACGCAATGGCGAGCTTCTCACTATGTCTGAACAAATTAGTTTCTTTCTCTTCTTCATCAATATCAAGTAACACCTCATCTGTACCGGGTGCATAGCCCATCGTCTTCAATCTCCGAACCATTTCTTCCAACATCCTCTCTATTCCCTCAATCTGAGGGTGTGATTTATCACCTGCAAGAAATTCATGAACAACACCATTGGCTTCAATTATGCTGCATCCTGGAGTTTTAACCACACTTTTTTGTGTCATGAGCCCTCTGATCTCCAAGACGTTTGCCCAATTACCTTTAGAAGCATATATATTTGAGAGCAACACATGAAATCCATCATGCTCAGGATGAAGCTCAATAAGCTTCCTCCCTATTCTGTCTCCCATTTCCTTGTCACCGTGCTTCTTGCAAGCTCCAAGAAGAGCCCCCCAAGTGGCAACATCAGGTTCCATAGGCATATTCTTAATTAGGTCCTCTGCCTCCTTCAAGAGCCCCGTGCGTCCAAGAAGATCAACTAAGCATCCATAATGTTTAATATTAGGTTCAATGTTGTATTCCTTAACCATAGAATCAAAGTATTGGCGGCCCTCTTCTACCAGACCCATATGTCGACAAGCACCAAGAACTGCCACAAAGGTTATTTCATTTGGGACCACTTTGGATTTCTTCATCTCTTCAAACATCTGAAGTGACCTTTCGACCTGCCCATTCGTGGCCAAGCCAAGAATTAGAGCATTCCATGAAGAGACTCCCTTTTCCCTCATCCCATAGAAAACCTCCATTGCATCCTCTACACTTCCACATTTCATGTACATGTTAATGAGAGTTGTACCAAGAATTGCATTCACATTCAGCCCGTTTTTCCGTATGTAAGCATCTAACCACTTGCCTTGGTCAAGGGCACCAAGTTGAGTACAAGCTGAAACCACACTGACTAAGGTAGTCTCATCAGGCTTAAGTCCTTCACCTTGCATATCATGAAATAACGCTAAAGTCTTAGAAAACTTATTGAGTTGGGCATAACCTGATATCATTGAACTCCAAGACACAACATCCTTCTCGGGCATTCTATCGAATAATTCCCTAGCCTTCTCAAGCAATCCACATTTGATGTATCCAGATATCATAGAATTCCAAGAAATTAAGTCCAAGAAACAACCGGTACTAAAGAGTTTCTGAGCTGCCAACACATCCCCAAATCTGGAGTACATGTGAATCAGAGCATTTTGCAGATTCACATAAGATTCAAAACCAATTTTTATAACCAAACTATGAACTAATTCCCCTAATCTGAAAGTCAATAGTTGTGCACAAGCAGAAAGTACGGCCACAATGACCACCTCATCTACCCTAATTCCATTCTTATACATAGTCAAAAACAGATCTAAAGCCTCTTCATACATCCCATTCTGCTCATAACAAGAAATCAGTGCAGTCCATGAAACCAAATCCTTGTCTTCCATCTCATTAAACAATTGATAAGCCTCGTCTACCCTCCCACTCTTACCCAACAATACAATCATAGAATTAGACGCGATGACATTTCGCTTAGGCATCTGAGAATAGAATAATTTTGCCTCCTCAGCGCTTCCAGCTGAAACATATCCAGCCAACATTGAATTCCAAGAAACAAAATCCCGCTGAGGACTTCCATCAAACACCTTTTTAGCATGACTCACGTACCCGCACACACTATACATATTTATCAAATTGTTCACCACGTAAACATCATCCTCAAAACCCATTTTCACCACATGATCATGCACCTCTCTCCCCTCGAATTCAGAGGAACTGAGAGAACAGCCCTGAATCAATATGGGGTAGGTATAATGATCAATGCACAGAAAGCCATCCTTGAACATTGATTTGTAGAGAAAGATCGAATCTTTCGGCCCGCTACTTTGCACAAAGGCTCTCAGCATTGTGTTCCAAATGAACCCGTTTGAGTTCTCAATGTTGGTGAAGATTCTGTGGGAATAATCAATGTTAACGAAGTGTGAGTCGGTGGAGAACTTGAGGATTCTGCTAGCCGCATAAGTGTCCTTGATCAGCCCAGTGCTGATCATTTGACATAAAATCTGATTGAAGAGCTTGAGATTTTGGCATTGCAAGAAAAGAGTGTCCAAATCTGAGCAAGTTATCGTTGTTCTTGAAGTGGGCTTTAGGCTCAAAGATGATTTAAGTGCTGAAAATGCACTTACCTTCGCTAAATTCATATGCAGTTCTTGAGGAAAATGAAATAATTATTACCGCCTAGAAGATCAGGAAAATGATGAATGTATGTATGTAGCAGAGAGAGAGAGAGAGAGAGGACATTTATTTCTTTTGTTTCTTTTTTTGCCCTTTTTCTTGGATGATTTGCAGGATTTCTGGTTTGAATTCCCGACATTACTGTTCTAGTGTGTGAAACTGTGAATTGACAAAAAGCCCCATGCATTTTGTTTTACAAAAATTTCCTAAAATTAATGTTGCACACTAAAAGACTTAGAATTCATTTAGATGGGCTTGTTTTTAGAGAAAAAGTATTTATTTTTCGCAAAAAAACATTTCAAATAAAATTTTTTTTGTTTGGATGAGCTTTTTAAAAAAAGCAAAAGTCAAAAAAAAAAAAACCTAAAAAGGACTTTTTTTTCCCGAAATAGTTTCAAATAAAAACACCTTTTAATACACTTTTAACTACTATATCTAAACACAAAACTACTTAGCTTAAAAAAACTTCACCATAAAAAGCACAACTCGAGAAGCACTTTTTTTTTAACCCATCCAAACAGGCCTTAATTGAAATCGGTTTGCCAGATGAAAAAAAATTATTCTTTATGGAATATAATGTAAACAATTGTAATTGTTGAGACACTGTTAAAAAAAAATACACTGTAAGATAAAGTTCATAGTTTTTCTGTTTTGTGTCTAATCTATATATATGTAATTCACAAACCTTGAAATCATCTAAATAAGCATCATCTATGTGCATATTTGGATAGATGAATTATTTTTGCATATTGTTTTTTATTTGTTCAATGAAGAAACTCTCTAATTTTTACTCCAATAGTTATGAAGTAAATTTTAATTAATAATTCAAAAGAGTGAGGTTTTTGTCATATTGTATTTTATTTTTTAAATGGAGAATTTCTTTTAATCTTACTCCCATGGTCATGCCGTCAATTTGTATTTTATATTCATGCCATACTTGCATTTTGATGTATTGATTTTTTTCCCCCTACTTATTGGTATTACTTTGAGAGTGTTTGGCTAAACTTATATGCTATTCAAAACATCTTATAAGTTATTTGAGAGCTTATAAACTCCTCAAAAATGTTTGGTAATTTTTTTAATGAAGGAGTTTATAAGTTTCAGAAATAAATTATTAGGAGGTTGTAAAATTCAAAAAGAAAAGGTTCCCCCAACTTATTTTCAAAATAGCGTATAAGCTTGTCTAACTCTAAATAATAAAGTGAGGTGAATATTTTTTTTTTTTTTCAATATTATGTTTTTATTATCTTAAAAATACTTATTCACATGAAATAAAATTTTAATTTATTATTTATTACACTTAAAAATTTAGTAAGCTCTCATTTTTACAAAATATAGCCACAACTTTTAAGTTTCTTTGTCAATCTGATTTTATCCAAACACTTTATAACTTTTATTTTAAAATAAGACGCACGAGCTTATAGTCTCTAAAAATATTTTATAAGATCTACGAGTTTATAAACTCTTTAAAATAAGGTTAATCAAACACTTCTATACAAAAACAAAAAAAAAAAAAAAAAGAAACAGAAACAGAAACAGAAAGAAAGAAAGAAAGAAAAACACAAAAACCCTCTTAATTAAGTGTGGGGGTTATATTTGGTCTTTGTAAGCACTTTACTGGAATAATGCTATTTATCCTAATTAAAAAGAAGTGTAAATAGATTGAAAATGTAATTTCATACTGGACATAAAAACCGAAAGGAATTTCTTTGCCCACAATTGATTTGGCACTTTTAAGTGTAATGTAATTTCTTCTTTAATTGATTTTCAAATGTATATTTTTTTTACTAGCCATAGCCTGAAATTCGCTTTAATTTTTGTTTTTTTTTTTCTCTTTCTTGTCTACTTTTTCTATTGAATGGTGATCTATAGATGTTTGTGCTTATTTGTTTAAGTATTAAGAGAGTGTTTTGTTAAGCATATTTTTAAGAATCTATAAGTTGTTAGAGCTTATAACATATTTTTGAAATTTATCAGCTTTTAAATCTTATTTTAAAAATAAGTTGTGAAAGTGTTTGAATCAATAAGATCTAACATTTTATAAGATGTTTTAAAACTTATAAGTTGTTGGTGCATTTCATAAACTTAAGAGCTTATATATTTATTTGTAACTGCAATAATTATGAAAAATAATAAATGAAATTAATTTCACGTAAATAACAATTTTTTAAGATGGTAGAAGTGTAATATCCAAAAAAAAATTAAAGATCTTTATGTTGTTTTATTGTTTAGAGCTTATAAACTCTCTAAAAATATAAAGTCCAAACAACTTATTTTCACACTACTAGAAAAATGACGATTTGCGCCGGAATTTGTGACTGATTTTTGCTGAAAATTTGTCGCAAAACGCTTTTTGCCGCCACAGTTGCAATAGACTGCAGTCGGTGGCAAAAAATCGAGTCGCAAAATTTGATACCAAGTTTGCCACCAATTATCTTTGTGACTGATTTTTTGATCGAGATCGGCGAATCACAAAAGATACTAATGTGGAGTTTGGGTGACGATGTTTGCGACGGACTAGGCTGCTCGCAAAACTGGTAAATTTTTTAGTATTTTCGACCAACCGCGTCCGTCTCTTAAAAAAAACCTCATGGGTGGTAAAATTGTTTTTTTAACACTTAATATATATTTATGCGATATTTTAAATTTAAATTATTTAAATAAATTTCATTAATTTTACCAATTTTTGTAATTTATTAATTTTACTAATTTTTTTAATTTATTATCCAATTATTTTTTTCAATTAAAAATTTTACCTTTGACTCTATCAAAATTAATACGTTAAAAACATTTATTTAAATAATTGAAAATACAAATTTTATTTTCCTATTGAGTAAAATGAACAATAACCTTCAATCAATTTAAATACATAATTTAAATAATTGAATTTATTTCATTAAAATTAGTTATTCGTTCTCTGAATAGCTAATCAAATTAGTGATTTTTAGTTAAATATATAAATCAAATATTTGTAGTTTGATTAATTAATTCAACTGGTCAAATAATACATATATAATCATATCATATTGCATATGGAGGCACGTCCCTTCTTCAGCCCTCCGACAACCTCAAGCCAAATTTATTTGCGAAATAAACAGTTAGTTATTGTTTTTAAAACGTATATATAAATGAGCACTATATATATATATATATATATATATATATAATTAATCAAACTTTATATCAATATCAGTAGGCATCTGAGAGTATGCATTCTACATTAATAACTGCCTTGGTCTGTCAATACAACGTTGTCTTTTTTTCATATTACCTCTCTCCTATTGTTTCTTTACTCCTCCAACTCAATGTTGTTTTTTTTTTTTTTTCATTTTACATTCTCAATATATTCTCTTGTTTTTATCTCATATTACACTATTTAAAATTTTTTAGGGTCTCATATTCAATTATTTTTCTATTAATCATATATTATTTTTATTTTAAATAAATTACTTTACTTTTCACTTATAATAAAATTATTAAATAGTAAAAAATATTGATATATAAAATTCATAAAATTTAAGATGTAATTTATTAAAATTTAAATACATAATTAAATAATATATATACACATACACATATATATATATATTATTTATTTATTTACTTTCTACACACATCGAGTATATACAAATAACTAGTACAAATTATTAGCCTATATATATATATATATCTCTTTTATTTATTATTTCATAGTATTAGAATGATTCATACTTTTAAATTTATAACATTAGTTATACATATCAATAAACAAATTTTTCAAAAAAACCCATTGAAGTGGGATCTAAATTGATAGATGGCCAAAAAATTATTAAAAAATTAAAATAAAACTTTTGCGACGAACAAAATCGGTCGCAAAAGGTCCACGATACAAAAGATGGTCGATCACAAAAACGACGATGAATTTTGCAATTGTTAACGTCGGTCCCAAATCTCACTTACTATTTTTGCGATGGATTCGGCCCATCGCAAAGTCATACCAAAACTTTTTTCTCATTGCGCAAAATTTGAGACCGAATTACTATTTTAGCAATCGATTTAATCCGTTGCAAAATTTTTGCCATTTTTGCTCAATCTGCCACAAAGGTGGTCGCAAAGTGCAACCGATTTTTTAGATCGCAAATTTCCCTCACAAATTACCGTTTATCTAGTAGTGTTAGAGTTTATAAGCTCTTTTACTAAAAAAAATTCTAAACACTTTTAAAAAGCTTATAATCTCTCAAATAGTTTATAAGATGTTCTGACTAGTTTATGAGCTGAGCCAAACACTCTATAGATCTTACTATTTCAAAAGAACAATGATGCCTTATGATGGTACAAGATTGCTATTGGTTGGCCAGAGGATGTGAAAAGTTTCAATTACGTGGCCCTATTCAAAAAGTCCCCGCCGAAAAGGTAAATCTCATTGTAAAACCATGACCATTTCGGTGTCGGGCCATCAACTGTATAGGGGCCATTTTCCCTCCTTTTTTGAAGCAACATACACATATTATAATGGCAACTAACTACTTTACAAAATAGGTTGAGGTCGTTCCACTCAAATAGGCTAATTAAACGATTGTAGTGAACTTCATTAAGGAACACCTTGTCCATAGGTTGGACATTTTACAAAATATAGTCACGAATCAATGAACTAAATTTACAAGGTCAGAAATTCAACTTTTTACCAAAGAGTATGACATCCAACTCACATATTTCTCCCCGTACTACGTGCAGGGGAATGGTCGGGTCGAATCTACCAATAAAACATTGAAGAGAATCATTTAAAGGATAGTGGAAGATAACCCCAGAGCATACATTTGTTGCTTTTTGAAGCACTGTGGGCTTATCAAACTAGAAAGAAAACTAGCATAGGAGCAACTCTGTTTTAGCTAACTTATGGTCACGATGTAGTTATTCTAACCAAAATAAATGTAAAATCCACATGGGTTGCCCAACAAAATAACTTGTTAGCTAACGAGTACCATTGCAAAATGGTGGACAAGTTAGATTGCATAGAAGAGTTAAGAATGCAGGTGTTAGATTGCATCAAAACCCTAAAGAAATAAATAGCCGACACATATGATAGAAAGGTCAAAGGTAATCACTTTTAGCCTAGTGGCCTCGTATAGAAGGTAGTTTTTCCCTTAGAAAAGAAACATATGGTGTTAGAAAAATAGGAAAAATAGAGTCCAAATCAGGAAGAACTGCTCACAGTCCCTCCATTACAATGGCAAATATGTATTTATTAAAATGCGTAGATTATTGTTAGAAATGGCAAGTACCTTACGAAACATTTTCCTACAATGTGGGAAACATTATCGTTTGAAAGCTGACTAGATCTTGAAAAAATGGCGTCTATCGGAGACAACCAATTCTAAATCCTGTTTTGTAAGTGGGATGAGATACTTCTATCGTTGTTGAAAACTTTGCCATCAAAATGAAAAAGGGATCTAGAAATGGAAGCAACCAATAAGGTGGAATTAAATTAGTTTAATTTGATTCATCTTATTAATAATATGGTTTTATTACGAAATGTTATCATGGTGATTAATTACACACACACACACACTTACACACATAATTAACATACACACACACACACACAATACAAGAAACAAAAGGAAGAAATGGAGGTAGAGAGAGAAAGTCCTCAGCACTCCAAAGCGTCACTATCCTGGGAAGGAGAAGACCTACTACTTTGAAGCACTAGGAAAATCAAGACTAACTTACCCAAAGATGACAGGATGGAGGACTCCCCTTCCTTACAACAGTCTCCAAGCCTGGTGAATGATCGGAATCATGACTATCTTAAGTCCCTGATTGCTACAGACAAGAACAAGGCAGTGAAGTTTTCAAAACAAGGCATGTTACACCTGGAGAAAGTTAAAATTGTGGACCTGTTGGAGGATTATCCATTCCCTAAGATTGTTCTAGACCCTGAGTATGAGAAGCTTATCCAAGCCCCTTGGCACAATTGATTTTCCTCAAGATTCTAGGGCGTACAATCAACTATAACATACTACCTGCTAAGATTAACTGTAACACCCCAAAACCTCTAGCTAATTATGCAACGTCGAACATATAATCATTTCTTTAAAACATGATAGCATAAAATATAATGAAACCCAATGTACGTACTAATATTCCAAAAGAGAGGTTTACATTATTCTTTTATTACATGTACACAAGTTTGACTTTCGAGTTTCTAGCATAACCTATATACATAATTAACTAAATGCCTCGAAGTGTCCACTTACATTCTCCTCGCACCTATCCTCTGATGTCTCAATTCCTAGCTAAAACATAATAAACAAAACAATGTCAACATATACACATGTTGAGTAGAAATTCACATAGGACATGAGGTGTTCGAGTGAAATCGCATATTGTTATTAAAGCATATAACCACATATAAAACCATGTAAATTTCAGTTCTTGGTCAAATCACATAAATTTCAGCTCTAATAGAACATCACAATCCAATCATATTGTTACCGTTTTCCACCTCGAAGGGCGGCTACCTTATCTCGCCGTGCCGTAAACCAATTTCCAACCGAAACTCCCACCCAACCTACCACCGTATATGCCGAAAACCTACGACCCACAACCAATACATGAAACACTCCGTCCTTGCAAGATGGGAATAGGCATGGATGGTGAGAACTGGTTTAAGACCGGCAAGCCCATTGTCACCCGATCGAACTCTAGCCCCATCCATACCGAACACATATAGGGCCCTTACACACATAATTCCAACACATAAAAATCACAATTTCACCACAATATACACTGATTCAGCTCAAATTCAGCACAAAGTACCAAAATTTCCAGTTTTTGCTAAATCAACATTTACAACGTTGAACTGAAATTTTTAACTTTCAACTACTGAAATTCCAACTTAAAACCTATTGGACATCCACACATATATTCCCAAGGTTGTGAAATAGACTTTTAGAGTATAAATTTTTGGATTTTCAGTTCACGAAGCCTGAAACTTCCAGACGCGAAACGATTTAGCGCGCAACTTCTGAAATTTTTGGCTTTCGCAATCCAAACCTCCAGCTTTTAAAAACCTGTTTCTACAGCTTATTCTACACTGAATTTACAGTATATAAACCAGGTTTTTGGTTGGAAATTTTTGGATTTTTCAGTCGTGCAAAAATCAAACTTTTTAGCTTTGAAAACAAAAGTTTATGCATGAACAGTAATTCCAGTATATGCACACATTGAATTTTCAGCTTTCATAACTTAAAATTTTAGCTTCTATCACATAAAGAAGACTCTAACAAGGTATACAACATGATAACCTAGAATTCAAGTATCACTTAAGCATATTTACAACAATTTCCAGCATGCATATTCAAGTATTTAACCTAACATGCTTATAGAAACATCATATGCACAATATACACATATATAACCAACACATCTTGAAATCCCTTAAACCCAAGATGGAAAGCAACTTGTGGTGACCTCCTAGGTCTCATATGGGAGATAACATGCTAATAATTTGATAAAACCTAACCCTAGCTCATGCATTAGGCAAATTTCCACCTTAATATGTTTTTCTTTCCTTCTTCGTAGGGTTTGGAGTAGGGAGAGTGTTTGAAGGGGTGAGAGGGTTTCAAGACTTGAAGGATATTAGGAAAGTTGATTGAAAACAAGAGGAATGAAGTGTGTGTGTGTGTGTGTGTGGCCGGATTTTGAGAGAGTGTGTGTGGTTTTTGGTATTTTCCAAGTAATATTACATATATACTAATAACAAGACATAGCATTAAAATAGCATTAAGTCCTTTTCTAATTATTACCCTAACTAGCCAAGTATTTAGTCTAAGTAGCTTAAGTGTTGCTCTACTTTAACCATGGCCAAACATGTATTCATTCCTCTAGACGGTGTATGCCAAGTGTATTTATACATTGTATTTGGCAAGCTTGGTGGATAAGACTCAATACAAGCCTAGTATTTAATATTTTCTATTTTCTCTCCCAAAAACCCCTTCAAAATTCGCCCCCCTCCCTTAAAAGATCTGAAAACATAATTTATTTCTTGTTATTATGTAAAATTATTCATATTAGAGAAGAAAATACTATCTAGGGGTAGAAAATACAAGTTACCTATACCTTAGGGGTTTTTTTTTGCAAAAGTTAGCAAAGTTACAAGGAAATCTATTAAGACTAAGTTTATATATACTTATATAAGCCGTGTATATATATATATATATCTATGTGTCCATGTATTTCTTAAATTTTATAGTTGTATGGCGATTAACTAAAACAAGAATGTATCCTACACTTGTACATGTTGCACTTAAACGAATATGTACCATAAAGTATGAAAATAATGAACACTCATACATAGAAATATGTAAATTGTACACATTTAGGTATAGCCACATATATATATATATAAGAGACGGGAGAATTCAGGTCCTTACATTAACTCCATGTGGGGTTTGCAAGTGGAGTATGAGCTCATTGACCTAGGCTACAATTGCTTTGTGCTCAAGTTGAACGAGAAAGACAAGGCTGTTATATCTTGATGGAAGGACTTTGGGTCATCTTTAACCACTATCTCATCACTAGGTTAGAGTGTCGAAGTTACCGATTGAGTACTACCATGAGGAAATAATTTTCTACATCGCTTCTAGTATGGGTACCCCATAAAAATGGATCAAAACACCATGTTAAAAGAAAGCTCTACACTATTGAGTACGAGAACATGCCCGTAATTTGCTTCACCTGTGGTATTGCAAGGCATCGAACTCCAGAGTGCACTAAATTAGCTACAAATACTGAAGAAGACCACATGAAAGATTCTGGCAAAGATTTCAGTGATCGGATCTTTGACGACAAGGACCTTAGGCAAAGACTTCAAGAGGAAGGGTTTGGAAATTAGATAATAGCAAAAAAGAATGAGTCCAAGGGACAGACAAAAAACAGATTGTGCATGGTGGGAAGTCAGTGCAGCAAAACAACTTTCAAGATTTAGCCTATGAGGTGCAAGAGATAAAGGGTTATGCAGGGTGAGTAATGGTTGCTACTAATTTGGTAGGGCTAGGAACCGAGACATTGTCTCAAGGTGAAGTGATAGATTTACCCTTCTAAAGTAGTAACATAGCCAATGTTCACAGAAAGTACCCATCCGATAGCGCTCATCCCAGTCCAATGCAAAACCTTAAGGCTTTTCACAAACTTGGTAAGTTGAAAATGTCTTTACATGGGCAGGGAAAAATACCAAGTCTGAGTCCCTACTAATAGACATACCAGTTTACCCCCATAAGGTTGACTTACCTCGAGCTTAGCATTCTGAAACGTACCCTATCTATTCACCAGCCCTAAACTCTCTTTCCCATCATCAAATGTCCCAAGTAAGCCTAATACTTGTGAAAATATTTACAATGGATTCCTCTTCCCCACTACAAGATTGGGTGAGTTATTTTCTACAAGAAGTGGACATGAACTCCACCACCCGTGCCTTGCATCCGGACCTACGCCTCAACCTAGTCCGAACTGTGAGAGTGAATTGTCTATTTTGGCAACTAGGTGCATTGATCAAGCTTATTCCCCAAGAGAATGCACACTACCTAATCGGGAAAGTGGGGACGAGTTTAAGTGTTTTGGATAGGTTATGCCAATGGCTAATGAATCTAATCCTAATGAACCAAATCTATGGGATTGTTAAGGTAATCCCATCTTGCCTCCATTTATGCCAGATCTTCTTTACAATCGTTAAATGAAAATTTTATCGTGGAATTGCCAAGGGAATGGTAGCACTTAGTTTAGAGCTAATTTTCATGAAATTGTTCGAGTACATAGTTTGGATGTAGTATTTTTGTTAGAAACTAAGGTCTATGAAATGCGGGCATTAGTGATTTTGACAAGACTTCGTTTTCCAATATATGTTGAGCCCTTACCTTAGGGCAACATGTCGGCATTTAGATATGCTGGGATGTTGCTCGCATCTAAGTTAATATTCTACTCGTTACAGACTAGGCCATACATGCTACGATTGGGCCTAACTTAGACGAGGGATGGATTTATTCAGGTGTTTACGTGAGTCCAAATACTGGGAAAAGAGATGGGTTTTTGCAGATTATGCAAAGTATTGGTTCCCACTAGGGATGTAAACGAGCCGAGCCGAGCCGAACCTTGGTGTTTTTTCAGGGCTCGAGCTCGAGCTCGACAAGCTAGATGATTTCAGGCTCGAGCTCGGCTCGAACCTATATTCGGGCTCGGTTCGGCTCGGCTCGATTGGCTCACAATAATCTTTCTCAAACAGTCAAACCCACAACAAATCAACCATGATTTCAAAATTTTAAAGAAAATTAGAGAAAAATTACCTGAATTTCCTCAAGCCCATGGCAGGTTCGGCAAAGACAAGGAGGCGGAGACAATGTGGCAAAGATGAGGCAGGAGACGATCTTGAATGTCGCGAGCCGATCGAGAGGACAGACGACATAGCGAGGGAGCGAAGAGAGGTTAGGCGACTGGGAGAAGAGATACGAGAGAGACGAAGGGGAGAAGAGAGAGACCAAGGAGAGAGAGCGGAGGCCAGAAGAAGACAATGGTGAGAAGAGAGCAAAGAGAAAGATGCAGTTGAGAGAGAGAGAGAGAGAGACGCAGAGAACAGAGAGAGAGCAGAGAGAGAGACGACGGCTAAGTGAGAGAAGAAAAGGGGTGGGGTAGGGTTTTAAGTTTTGACTAATTTCTTAATTTTGACTGATTTTTTTTTAATAATTATAATATATATATATATAATATTAAATAACTATTAAAATACTAAAGCTCGCGAGCCCACGAACAAGAATTATTGGGCTCGAGTTCGGCTCGATAAATATACGAGCTCGGCTCGGCTCGAATTCATCGAATTCGAGCTCGAACATGAGTCGAGCCGGCTCGTCAGGCTCGCGAGCCGGCTCAATTCGTTTACATCCCTAGTTCCCACATACAAAGCCCATGGTTAGTCACGTTTGATTTTAATATCATTGCATGTATCGACGAGAAAATTGGCTCATTTCTTGTTGCAACCAACTACATTAGGGTATGGCTAGGTGTGGACTTTTTGATTTGGGTTGCCAAGGTACCAAGTTTACGTGGGCTGATAAGAGTAGTGGGGTTCCACAACATTAGAGAAAGGTTGGATAGATCTATGGCGAACTCAGTGTGGCGCCTCAAATTCTTGGAAGCTTTAGTCATGAATCTCCTTAGAACACACTCTGTTCCACGATGTGGATGAGGAGCAAGTGGAGCGGTTGTTTTGTTTTGAGTTGGCTTGGACTACAGACCCAGATTGTGCAAGCCAAATTGAGCCAGTTTGGAGAAAATGAGGGGATCTTCTTAATTCCCTTGGTGATTTACCAAGGGCTATAAAGGCTTGGAGCAAGAATCACTTTGGCAATAATTTCCAGAGAAAATGCTAACTATTGGGAAGAATTAATGGTATTCAAAAATGCCTATCTTATTCGGATGATCATGGATTGCTACCATTGGATAAAAACTAATAGATGAATACAACATAGTCCTACACTAAGAAGAGCTCTTGTGGTTCCAAAAGTCGCGAGTGAATTGGATAACAACAAAAGACAGGAACACGCGGTTCTTCCATATTTCCACCCTTTGTAGAAGACAAAGCAATAAGATCCATACACTTAAAAATTGGAGAGCACTAGTATTCCAATTCGGATGAGCTGAAGTATCACGATCCGAAAAAATACCCTTTTATTTTATTAAAATATATTGGACTGAAACGCGCAACGGTGAGTATTTTTATTACAAATATATAATAACATAGAAATTTAGTACAACATTGTGAAATCGTAATTGCACAAAAGTTGCTATACAAGTGAAAATAATAACTCTAGCTAAATAAAAGCTTTGTAATGCCCTCCCAGTGCCTTCCTCCTGATGGATTAGAATGTTTTTGCCTAGAAAAAATGTGTTCATAACACGTCAACACAACTGTTGAGTAGAAATTTTACTTAATCACATAAGGTGAAGGTGTGTGTTTAGGTGAATATAATCACATAATTTCACATAAAGAACACAATTTTATGTTTTAGGAGAGCATTTACTTGACATAATAAGGCATGAACGTAAACTAGAGCATATAGATTACACTTAAGGAGTATTTTAAACATAGATGCAAGCATAAACAACTAGACTTATGGAATCAAGCAAAATTCCTACCTTCAAATGTTTTTAGGAAAAAGTGGGTATATAAAGGGCTATATGGAAGGCTAATAGGTAAACATGGATGAAAATAGAAGGATTTGTATGTATATATATGTGGGTGGAAGATAGGCTATAAATAAGAAGTGTTTTGGGTGTTGAGAGTAGAATAAATGTGGGGGTGTATTTTTAGGCAGGATTTGTGGGATGAAAATGGGGTTGTGATCTATTTATAGAGGAGAAAAGTAGAAATAACTAATATTATAACAAAATAAATAGATAACCATACATTATATATGAACATTTATGTATACACATCACAGTATGAATTACCTAGTATATATATATATTTATGTATGTGGACATGTAGGTGTTTATGTAGATGTATAAATTACCACTAGTCTATATATGTGTATGTGTGTGTGGATATGTAGATATAAAAATTACCACAAGGTGATATATGGATGTGTGTGTGTATAAGTAGATACATAAATTACCACTAGTTGATATATGGACATAGGTGTGTACATGTAGACATATAAATTACCCCTAATATATATATATGGATGTGTGTGTGTACATGTAGATATATAAGTTACCCCTAATATATATATGGATGTGTGTGTGTACATATAGATAGGTAAATCACCAAGTATATATATGTATTAGAGGGTATATTCTTGCAAAACAATTGTAAAATATACTAAAAATTTAGACTTTATATTTTTCATTTAATTAAAATCCAAAAATTAGGTTTATAAATAATTAAAATTCAAAAATTATGTTTATAAATAATTAAAATTTGAAAATTATACATATAAAGTCGGAAAATTTATTGTTGTATTTATAAACTTCAAAAATTAGATATTTTCATATAAAATCCGAAATTTAACATTGAAGTTACAAACATTGAATAATTTATTTAGAAAATTCAAAATAAAATAAAATAAATAAATGCCTAAAATATTTATTATATTATTTTTGGAAAAGAATAATTATTAAACAAATTTTCCAAAAATAACAATCACAATTCAAAATTAATACTTTAAGGTCTAAGTTATAAAGTAATTTTAAAGAATAAAATTTGGAAATCATAAAAATTTCAAGAATTAAAAGATTTTATATCAAATATTTTGCATGAAACATAATATATAATAAATTCTAAAATAGTAGGAAGTACCGGGGCATTACATAAAGACCCATGTTGCAGTATTCTTCCAAAGTTTGTTTAGTTGGGAGTAGGTTTCACACACACAAAAGCTGGCGATTAGCTCATTCCAAAAGTGCTTATCTAAGGATATAGTCCAGAGCCTGTTAAGTGAGCCCACGGCTGATGAGGTTCTTGAAGTGATCAAAGAAATGGGCCCGTACAAAGCACACGGCCCGGAGGGTGCTAGGCCTTCTTTTACCAAAATTATTGGGCTACTGTGGGAGAATCAGTCACTAAGTTGACTCAAGATTATTTTCGTCTTGAAGTTGTACCACGGGCGATTGGGGACTCCTACATTATCCTTATCCTAAAAGTGTAGAACCCGTCCTGAATCTTGAAATTTCGGTTGATGGCTTTATTTAATGTCATCCTCAAGTGATATGGTCGTTACACGCATGATAAAATTCTTCTGGTACTAGAGATATTCCACACAATGAGAAGATCCAAAGGTAAAGTAAGAGGGATGATGATCAAGATCAACTTAGGGAAAGCATATGATAAAATACACCGGGATTTTCTCAAGAAGACTCCGGAATTTTTCGACTTTCCCCAACAAATCATCAAACTTATCCTAAGTTGTGTAACGTGTGTTAGGCTGTGCATCTTATGGAATGGAGAGCCTTTGACTTTGATTAAGACTAATTGTGGACATTGGCAAGGCAACCCCATCTCTCCATATCTGTTTGTCTTTTTGTATGGAGAGATTGGGCTATTTAATTGAGTAATCTATCACAATCCTGAAGAATTGGAAAACTTTTCCAATTTTCTGTGGAGGTGTTTCTCTTTCCCATCTTTTTTTCACGGATGATATCACCCTTTCGAGCAAACCAACTTGCAAAAATACATACCGTCAAATGAGTTTTGGATCGATTCTGCAAGGCATCAGGCTTGAGTATGAATCTTAGCAAGTCTAAGGTACTCTTTTCACCAAAAATAGACTTGTAGAACAAGAGAGATATTTGTTACATTCTTGGAATACCAAGCAGTAGAAACTTTGGGAAGTATTTAGGGGTACGTATTGACAAAGGCTAATGAGAGGACATGTTGTCAGAACTTGTTGATCATGTCAAAGGAAAATTGGTTGCATGGAAGGCAACAAATGTCAACCTTGCAGATTGAGCCACTTTAATTAAGTCAGTTTTGTCAGTCATTCTTGTCTACTAGATGTAATCAAATTAGTTGCCGTCGAGAGTGTGTGCCCAGCTGGACAAGCATAATAGAGATTTTTTGTGGGAAGATGGGGAGAGAAAGAAGATTAATCTAGCAGGGGGGTGGTCCAAAATCCTTCAGAGTAAAAGAGATATGGGGTGGCCATCTGAGACTCAAGAATGACTAACACAATAATGATAGCCAAAGTGGGTTGGAAATTGACCCACAATGAGTCTTCACTCTGGGCACAAATATTTGAACAAAAATATCTCAAAGGGGTGGATATTTTCTCTCATAACCCAACTCCATGGTCCTCTCACAGCTGGAGAGGGTTACAGCTGGAGGGGGATAGTTAAGAGCATTAAATCTATGCAAGATGGATTTGCAAAGAGGCTGAACAACAGGGTAGAATATTTCCCTTTGGTTCAATAGGTGGTTGCCCATGCACAAGTTGTATGATCTAATCACAAGTAATATTCATGTTGAAGATGCAAACTTGATGGTGTCGAATATCATTCGCGAGAATGGTTACTGGGATCTTCCTAAACTCAAGATGTTAATCCCAGAGAATATTTGAAAAATGACTCACAGTGTACTTGTTCCCACAATTAGAGAGATGGAGGATAAGAAAATTTGGATAGGGTCACCCGAAGGCATATTCATGTGTAGCTCGGTTTATGATTGGATGAGGTAACAGGCCATGAGAATCCTGAGTAGTCCTTGTGAGTGGTTATGGATCTGGGAACTAAACTGCCCAAAGAAATTGAAGCATTTGATCTGACTTTGCCAGCATAACTCTCTTGCTTTGCAATGCTCTCCAATTTGATAGAGGCCTCTCCGCTACTGATGGATGTATGGTCTACACTTCGTCAAGAGAAGATATATTCAATATTTTCTTGCACTGTCCGAGAGCGATGTGGGTTTGGGAACATATCATTAAGCCTAGTGGCTAGAATTTAAGGCTATCAATTAGGATGACTGGTTCAGAAATAATCTGAGTGCATCATTTGAGAACATCATCATTCCTGTTTACCGATGGCAGAAAGAATTTCAAGGGTATGGATTTCACATAATGTCGGAGTCTTTCAAGAGCATTGGAGCCATTGGAAGATAATGGTTAATTAAGTTAGAAGCTTATGCTTGACCCTGATTACAGATTTTCCCGACAAAGTGAAGAATGCCAAGTGCAAATAGGTCACAATGAAGTGGAAAAAACTAGATAGAGGCCGGCACAAGCTCAATATGGATGAAAGCATGTTCCATGCTTCAGGTTCTGCAGTGGTGGTTGGTATCTTGAGGGATCACCTATGGTAAATGGGTCATGGGGTTCTCACTCAATCTTGGTAGCATCTCAATCACCACGGCAGAATTTCTTGGGTTGAGAGAGGGGCTGAATCTTGCCTAGGAACAGTGAATACAAAAGTTGCCTGTGGAAATTGACTCGTTGGTTGTTTGTAAATTGCTCTCAGATGTTGTTATTGATGAGAATCCCCTGGGCGCGATTATTCAAAATTGTCGTCAACTTGTTGAGAGTCCTTAGGACATCAAAATTCAAGATGTGCGAAGAGCTGGGAATGCTTATGCTAATAAAACTGGCCAAGCTAGGCCATGATTTGCATGAAAGAGTCACTATTTAGGATGATCCCTCTGGGGAGGTTATTGAGTGGTTAGTCTTTGAAGAACCGGACTAAGGATGTAGGCAGACTTCTATTCACCACACGCACACACTGCACGCTAGACACATGAGACACACTATTAACCCCCTCCCCCCCCCCCCACACACACACATACATATATGTTTATATAGATGCATACACACACAACACACTATACGCATGAGACACGTAGTTAAAACACACACACATACATAGATACATAGATACATAGACACAAAATTCACACACAACAAATGCACTCACAATACACACACACAATCTAAAAATTTGAGAATTAGAGGGAATAAATCTGGAGATTTGCACTAACAATTGTTTGAAATTTTGGAGATTTGGATCAAAAATTATTCACAGACACACACACATACTCATATATTTGGAGATTTGCCCTAAAAATTATCTTAAAATTTGGAGATCTTAGATCTAGAAATGGGGCACAGTGGCGTGGTGGTCGCGTGTGGAAAATGGAGTGGCAATGGTGGCAGGAAAAAGATAGGGGTAATGGTGGCGGTGGCTATAGGAGGAGAAAGATGAGGCGAAGATGATGGCATTAAAAGGAAGATGGGGGCAACGACGATGGTGATGGCGGTGGCGGGAGAAAGATGAAAAAATGGAGGAGGAGGAGGGATTGAGAAAGAAGGAGAAATATCATGGGAAAAAATATTTTGATATTTTGTAATTATTTGTGAGAGAGAAATTAAAAATAAAAAGAAAAAGAATGAAAATTGGAAAAAATAAAGAATGTTTTATAATAAAAATTATTTATAAAAGTAAAAATATAATATATATATATATATATATATATACTCATATTTTAATATGAAATCAAATTTATTTGTAATTTATTGCTTTCTTGATTTTTTAAATAAAACAATAACCTTGTTTTTTGAAGATAGTTAAAATGAACATATTTGTTTTTTCAAAAAAAAAAAGGAAAAAGAAGTAAACATATGTGTTGCAATTTTCTATTTTAAAAATTAAAATATTAGAGTTCAGGTTATTTTAAAATTTTAACTAATTAAGGGGCTTAATTGTAATATTGTATAAGTATATTCAAATTTATAAATGACTAGGGGTATAATAGTCAAGACATATGCATTTTAATTGGAAACGATGCCAAAATACTATCATTACAGCGCATGCAATGCAATCTAACGAAAAAGGGTATCTTTGTGCATGAATTCGGAAAATACAAGAAATTTTTTTGTATATTTATTAAACCATAAGATAGTAACATACCACTTCGCGAAAACATAGGGGTATTTTATGCAACTGTCCCTTTGTCTTTTAATTACAAATTGCGGGAGAACCTGTTTGAACCCAAAATGTGCATTTGGATATATATGGTGGCATTGGCTAATTTGATATTTGGCCATGTGTAGAGCCCGAATTATGCATTCTTTATTATTTATTGGAATTGGCTAATTTGTTAGTCGTGTTTGATGCGGTCGAATCTTGATTTGACCACGTGTTGGGGTATGTTGTACTCTGGGATGTTCTTGCTGGTGGCACACCTGCCAAAGAGGGAGGAACGCACGTGAGACTAGCCGGTTTTGCCCCGCGTAGGGTCTCCGACGCTCAAGTCAGTTGGGAATATTCGGGTGAAGAAGATGATGAACAGTAATAGGTAGTTTGTGTGCTTTTGAGAGGCATGTATGCCTTACCCTTGGGTGGAGAGCCATTGGGAGCTTTTATATAAGAGTGAGGAGCCGGGATGTGATATGGTGGGTGGGAACTGGTCACTTTCGGCACTGTGACCGTTCAGATTCGTGCCTTTTGCCCCCTCCCACGAACCTTTTTGGCGGCTACTCCCACTCTTCATTAATGAGGGGTCTTGTTGGCAATAAATGTGCATCTTGGGCATTTATGACCCAGGATTGTATTTATGACTTGGCCTTTAATGCGCCGAAGACTAAAGGGATGGACCCATGTGCCACAGAGATGCGTTAGGTGGTAGTGGACTGCACCTGTCAGAGGTCGCCAGCTGTATTTGTTCCTGGTGGACGTTCAACCTTGCAACAGCTAAGTATGGGATATTGCCCTCGACCGGGGCGCCTTCGAGGGCCGCTTCCCAATTCGAGGGT
>JAOWBU010000298.1:0-30732 GCA_026212405.1 Petrea volubilis
ATGCCCGGGGGGCATTGGTACCTTTCAATGGAAGGTCATGCCGTTTGGTCTTAAAAATGCTGGGGCTACGTACCAGCGGGCTATGAATTGCATATTTCATGATTATATGAATGACTTCGTCAAAATCTACATTGACGATCTCATCATTAAATCTAACAGCTTCACTCAGCATTTAGAGCATCTGGTTAAGGCTTTCGAAAGGATGAGAAAATTTCAGTTGAAGTTAAATCCACTGAAATGTGTATTCGGAGTGGCCGCAGGACATTTTCTTGGGTTCTTAGTACACAAGAAAGGAATCGAAGTGGAAGCAAATAAGGCAAAAGCCATTCTGACCGCCCAGCCACCTCGAACCAAGAAGGAACTTCAACAGTTTCTTGGAAAGGTCAATTATTTAAGGAGGTTCATTTCGAATCTTGCAGGCAAGACCAAGATTTTCTCACCCTTATTGAGGTTAAAAGACCATGACCATTTCGACTGGTCAGAAGAGCATGGGCAGGCATTCGATAGAATCAAGGAGACATTGACTTCCCCTCCTGTGATGATGCCGCCACGAAAAGGAGAACCGCTTAAGCTTTATATTTCTGCAGCCGATAAGACCATTGGGGCATTCCTGGCTCAAAATGACGAGAATGGTCTTGAACGGGCTGTATACTATTTAAGCAGGCATTTGAGTGACACTGAGCAAAGGTATCACCCAATCGAAAAGATGTGTTTAACTCTATACTTCGCGTGTATTAAGCTACGGCATTACTTACTGCCGGTAAAGGTTCTCGTAGTCAGCAGCGTCGATGTAATCAAATACATGCTCTCGAGGTCAATAGTGCGTGGTCGGATAGGCCGTTGGGCCGTCCACCTGATGGAGTATCAACTACAATTTGTTCCGCGAAAAGCAGTGAAAGGCCAAGCTTTGGCCGATTTTCTCATTGAACACCCCGGTGTCGAGATAGATGACGAAATGGCTCAGCAGATCGAAATGCTATCAGTATTCACGGAGCCATGGATCCTCCAATTCGACGGGTCTCGAACAGACAAAGCATCTGGGGATGGCGTAGTTATCACTTCGCCATCAGGAGTTAAGACTGGCATGGCGGTCCAATTCGATTTCCCATGTACTAACAATCAAGCCGAGTACGAAGCTCTGATCCTTGGGGTGGAATTACTACGTGAATTAGGGGCATCTAGCGTCAATGTGACAGGAGACTCCCAACTCGTCATTAAGCAAATTCAAGGTACATTCCAGTGTCGGAATCCCATTCTCGACAGATACATTTCTACGGTTAATGCTTTGCTAATGGGATTCGACGAAGTGACATTTCAGCATGTGGCTAGAAAGTCTAACTGCGAAGCCAATGAATTGGCTCAGATAGCCACTGGAGCAGAATTTCCCAAGGACTGTAAGGCCGCCAGCTATACCATCACAAGGCAGGCCTATCCCTCTCATCTAGAAAGAACCAATGTTTGCGCCATAGAAAGCACCATGAAGCAAACTGAGGATTGGCGCGAACCCATTTTAAGTTACTTGAATGATCCCTCTCGAGGAGCACCTCGACAAATCAGAGTGAGAGCTACTAACTACTGTGGTCTTGGGAGATCGCTCTTTATATCGTCGAAGTCATGATGGCGTTCTCCTACAGTGTGTTGGACAAGATGAGGCGATGAAAATCATGATGGAAGTCTACGAGGGGGTATGTGGAGCCCATCAAAGTGGCCGCAAGATGGCATGGTTGATCAAGCGATATGGCTATTTCTGGCAAAAAATGGTGCAAGATTGCCATTGGCTGGCCAGAGGCTGTGAAAAATGTCAGCTGCATGGTCCAATTCAGAGAGTGCCAGCCGAAGAGATGAATTTAATTGTCAAACCTTGGCCATTTCGATGTTGGGCCATCGACCTAATAAGGGCCATTTTCCCTTCCTCGTCGAAACAGCATACCCACATTATTACCGCTACGGACTATTTCACCAAGTGGGTAGAGGCCATTCCCCTCAAGCAAACCGATCAGGGGACCGTAGTCAAGTTCATCAAAGAATACCTGATACACAGATTTGGGATTCCCCAAACTATCGTAACGGATAGAGGTACTATGTTTACGGGATCTGAGATTCAGGCTTTTGCCACCACATATGGCATCCAACTCACGCATTCCTCGCCGTATTATGCACAAGGGAATGGACAGGCCGAATCCACCAATAAAACCTTAAAGAATATCATCTCAAAGATGGTGGAGGAAAATCCTAGAGCATGGCACCTATTGCTCTCCGAAGCGTTATGGGCTTATCGAACAAGCAAGCGCTCCAGTACGGGAACTACCCCATTTCAACTCACCTATGGCCACGATGCAGTTCTGCCCATGGAAATCAACGTGAGGTCCGCACGAATAGCCCAGCAGAATAACCTCACCGTTGAGGAGTACCATTACAAAATGATAGACGAATTAGACGCCGTAGAGAACATCAGGGTACAGGCACTAGATTCCATCGAGGCTCAGAAAAAGCAAGTTGTAAGAGTCTACGACTAGAAAGGTCAAGGCTAAAAAATTCCAAATAGGAGACCTAGTGTGGAAGGTGGTCTTTCCTTTGGAAAAAAAGGATGCAACGTTGGGAAAATGGAGCCCCAATTGGGAGGGCCCCTTTTCGATCCATTCGATAACTAGAGGGAGAGCCTATTTACTAGAAAACCTGGAGGGGAATTTGCTCAGGGATCCAGTTAATGGCAAATATTTGAAGAAGTATCACCCTACCTTATGGGAGACACTGCCATTAGAACGCCGAATTAGCCTAAGTCAAAATGGCCTATAAGGCCAATGGTACTTAGGACATTTTTTGCTTATCTGTTTATCTCAGTTCAATCATGCTATTTGTGCGACTATAAGGTTTCTTTTCTACATGTAAATGTTTTTTGAAGAAATCTTGAAGTAAGCAGATCGAATAAAATGATAGACTAAAAATTCAAATGAATAACAAATTGAGCCAAAAATGGCTTAAGAATCCATAAGAGGAAAACTAATGAAGAGCAAAAATGTGTTTTGGCAACAGGCTGCCATTCATAAACGGCACACAGGCCGTCAAAACTAGAATAAGAAAGTTAAGTGGTCGGGGCGTCCTTCTCTTGAGCAGTACCACTTGGACCAGCCGCTTCACCTGCTAGGTTGGTTGGAAGTCGAAGTGGCCTCCGCTATATGACTACCCCCATATCCTCCTACCTCGCTGACCCTGGGGGTCCCTTCACCCAGGAAATCGGCCCGGAATCGAGCAAAGAATAAATGCAGAGAAGTGGTCACCTCATCAAGCTCAGCGGAGGCAGTTTCAACTTGACGCTTCCGCTCCAGGTCCCTTTCCTTGGCTTGTTGGTAGGCTTTGATTCGTGTGTCGGAATCAGCTTTCAGTTGGTCAACCTCACCGAAAAGGTGGAATAATTGCTGATCCACCTCTTCAATAAGCTTTCGTAGACGTTCCATCTCTGCAACGAGAGTTTCTCGTGTGGCAGATAGCTCCAGTTGCCGTTCAGCCCTCTGGTGCAGCTGAATTCGTAGGGATTTCAGGTCATTGACCAGAGGACCTGTACTGGAGACGTGAGGAGTTTGGATGAGAGCGTGGTTGCTTTCGCATTTCGTCCCAAGACTTGGGAGGTTCCTCGCAAAGTCCTCATAGAAACGTCTTTTACTGGGCGCCATGGTGGGGCGAGCCACCTCCTGAAGGATCTGGTCAAGTAGGTCCCTTTTTGTCCTAAAAATGGCCGGCGCAGATTCGGAGTCCACTCCTGTAAGGAGTATTTTGAGCTCCTGGATGCGAGAATCAGAGAGGTGTGTGGCCACCTCAGGGACGGGAGCATCTCCCAAGATCGAATCCAACAGGTCCACCATGTCCTTGGCATTGCTCAAAGGCGTTGAACCTTGACATCGATCGGGGAGAGATTGCTTACAGAGAAAAAGAAAGTTAGATTTTGGGAAGCCAACAAAGGAGCATAACTAAGAGGGATGAAGTTACCTGGGAACTGCCAGCAGGAGTTTCTGGCAGCGAGGAGGTGGTAGAAGGAGCCTGAGCCGCGGGCTGGGAAACGGCCTGCAGGACTCAAGGGTCAGAAAGGAACGACGTCGAATGGGCAGGAATGGACCAAAAGAGATGTTACCTCAGTCACTTTGACAGGAGGAGGAGGGGGCGGCATGTCCATTTTGGTAGGAAGAAGGCCTGGAATGTCAGCCGATGTGTAACCCGCTTCAGTAAGATCAACGTGAATCTGGTCGATGGTCGCATCGATGTCTATCCCCTCGGAAAGAGATTCCTCAATACTCTCGGTTGGAGGATCAACAAGAGCAGAAAGGGTACCAGTTAGAGAGGATTCAGAAGAGGAGGCAGGCATCACTAGGCGCCTCTTCGTCGCCATTTGTTTTATGCGTGGCCGCTTCGAGCCAGTATCGGCTAGAATGGCACGTTTGCTCCGACCAGATGCCTGCAGGGAGGAGAAATCAACAAGGTGAAAAACAGAAGGATAAGATCAAAGAGTAGATACTTGATCAAGTTCGTCATCCTCAGAATCGGACACTTCAATCACTCCCTCGACTTTTGTAGAGCGGAAGTGACGAGTAGAACGACGGGTACCCACCTTGGCAGACGCGGATGCAGAGGCAGACACCATGGCCTCAGTCTTCTTGCGGGCACCTACAAAAGCGAATCAAGCAAGAAAATCAGTAATCATACAAAAGCAAAGCCGAAGTGCAGGAAACAGGGTAGAAGGGAGTACATTCCCCTTCTATGGTCACTGCGTTACTTCGAAAAGGAACAGCAAGCCCAAAGAGTTCGACCCTACGAACTCCCATGGGGTCATCAGCAAATAGACCACTGAATGTGACCTCATCATGGAAGCTCATGGTTCTTTCAAGGGGGAGGTTGGGTATAATCACCCATGGGACGAAGTCAAGGTAAAGGGGGAGCAGTCAAACACAGTGGCTTGTAAAAAGTGGACCAATGTGGAGCACGATCCTCTAGTTTTTTCCTAGCAATATGAAAATGCTCTTTGGCCCTAGGTATCAGTTTCTCCTTCTTTTCGAAGAAAGTGATCGAAGCTTGCCTAATGCAGCCATCACGATCAAGGGAATTCCAGGTAACATTGTAAAAGCGTTCAAATTTCTCAATACCTTTTTTGCCTGTAGCAGATTTAACAAGAACGTCTTCTGGGAAAGGCACATCAGTGGCCACCTTTCGGGGGCACAGTCGAAAAGGTGAAGCGGGCCACAGCCGCATGTGTAGGCTCGGTTCGAGAATGCTTCAGGTAGTCAGTCCACTAGGACTGAAAAGTCGAGGATGGCCCTGGGGTTTCGCGCCAAATAAACGAACTCGAATTCCTCCATACGACGCGAGGAGCTATCAGTAAGGCTCCTAAGAACTTCCACTCCCCGATTCTTGTACTTGTTTAACTTGAACCGTGACGAATTGATCGTCACGATCGGGGCGGGTAAAGATTGGACCAGGCCGAATTGACGGGCCACGTAGTGTGGAGCATAAGGTAGGAGACGGCTGGAGACCATGTTATCAAAACGGAAACAGTAGGGTAAGTCCCTAGCGGTCAAGAAGGAAGCCCATCTCTTCCTATCGCCGGTACGAACAGAATGGGACCCCTGGCGATAGAACGCTGGGTCACCACTGCACAACACGCTCCAATCGGGAAGGCTACCTTCCTGTGGTAAGATAAAATCGAACGAAGGCACGTTCGGGATTGGCAGTAGAGACACTGGTGCGCGCCAAAAATGTGGCAAAGAGCTCTTTGTCCATCCTCGCATCAATGACTCTGGCGCACAAGTGAGGGAAATAAGCCTGGAGCCACTATTTGCACCAGCCAAAGTCCGCCGTGATGTATCTCCCTCTTTTTGGGGTCCTGCCTCACTTTGACCAGCTTGCGCAGCCCTTTATAAACGAAAGCCAGCACCGCTGGACCCAAGGCCAAATTGGCACCAGAAGCCATTGCCCTCGGCCATGTAATAGAACTCCATCGTCTGTTGGCAGGATTGGCTACAGAATACATACCTGCACAGCCACAGGGCCAAAAATCGAACGTGCTCCTCGTCTGTGACCGGAGTAGCCTTGTTGATAAAATGGGCAATGATGTGCCCATAGCTGGTCAGAGGTTTGCCCTCACGAGAAAGATGGGAGAGCTCCGCGACGTCAAGATCTTCATATTTAACGTCTACACTGATCGGGCGGCCAGACAAGCTAAAACCCGCCAACTGCTCTAAATCAAGGAGAGTGAGAGTCATGGGGCCCGCGGCGAAATGGAATGTGTTGTCAAGGCGACACCAAAACGGCAGCGCCGCCTTGAAGGAAACCCATATCAAGAGCATATGGGGATTTCGAAACCTGAATATGTTCATAAATCCCGATGCCTCTCCACAGTTGGCCGTATGCGGCTTCAACGCGAGCGCACCAGATGGTGAAGTCGCGGTGGACGGAGGAGTTGGGTGACCAGGGCCAGTTGCGAACGGAGGTGCCGAAAGTATGGCCTTCAGGATACGGCAATCGCTCTTCGAAGCGGGCCAAGTCGCGAGGATGGTCGCGAGGGATAGCCCCGCTGATAACAGGACCCAAAGAGTGGGAACCCTCACAAGAGAAGATGGTAGAATGATGAGACGCCATTGGTAAAATTAGGGTTTTTTTCGAAATTTGGGGGTAAAATGAGGGAGACGAAGATAGTCAGCCGGGAAAAGGAAAAGGATTCTTTTAAGAGTCAAAGGTAACGGCTAAAGGGGAATTCTGATATTTCTGGAGAGTACGTAAGAGTTTTTAGTGGTCAGGGGATTAGGAGTTAAGAAGTAATTAGAGTTCCAAGCAGGAAGGAACTCTACAAATGGCTAGTGTTGGGATACTCAAGGGATGCCATCATGATGCCTCCGGTAAACAGCCGTCAGAAGAGAGGAGCAGAAAAAGAGGAAAATATGTAAATAATAAAAGGGGTGCCGGGAGTGCTATAACACATTGTTAGAACTGAGTTCGTCACAACCAGTATGACAAGCATGAATAAAAAAGCCGCCAAATTTAATGGCGCGAAGGGAATAAAGTTTAAATCAAGTTATGGTCAAATCTTGCCACTGGACCACAACTTGCGGGGGGCATTGTTTGGGCCCAAAATTAATTTGTTGGAATTAGATTCGGAGTGGGCTGATTTTGGTCTTCTTCGCCACGTCGAAATGAATTAACAAGGCCCAAGCCACTTCGACGCATCCACAGAGCCCATGTTAGTGGCCCAGGCCGAAATGAAATCACGGCCCATGGCCCAGTCGGCCAAAAATATAAAATAGAAAATAGGAAAATATAACAATAAACTTAAAAATTCAAATCCCTTACATTTAGGGGTTGTTAGATGAAGAATATCAGCACATGCCTAAAATAAAGGCCATATGATGCTAATATTTGAAATTTAAATAAAGGTGGCAGTAACTGCCACTTCTAGGAATAAGGTCGGCCATTCATCTTTTGGCCAGGTTTGAATAAATCATTTCCAACTCCAAGAATAAAGGATGGCGGTTGCAGCTTGAGACCTATAAAAGTAGAGCTGGATTTTTCATTCAAAAACACACAACGTCAATCAATCAAACACAACAACAATCAAGAAGTCTACACTTCTGATCATTTTAGCTTAAAATGAACAAAGAATAGCTTTAGTTCAAGTAGGTAGAAAACCGCTACGGGGTGTTTGTAGCCATACCTCATTCGGCTCGAAGTGAGGATATCAATGCACTCATTCCGTAACGTCACGAAGTCGTAGCCATCACTCACTCGGATTGGGCCCGGTTTGAGGTGAGATATCAATGTGACGGAGTGGTATCCAGCATTCATATCGAGCGCATGCATGAAAGGGAGTGCAGACGAAGTCAATCAATGCTCGTCAGAGTGAACAGCCTCTGAAAACAACCACAGGTAGATATGGCCGGAGTCATCAATGTGTCCGATTTGTAGCTAGAGTTCTTAGGGACTGCTTAATGCATCTCTGTCATAGATATGGCCCGAGTCATCAATGCGTGTGTCTGTAATCGAGTCATGTAAAGTCCGTGTGGCGAGTAGCCATCGTCTTCGAATTCATTTCCTTTTCGATTTAAAGCTTTTCGACCCTTTTGGATTTCGAGAGTGCTAAATTGTTAAGTCCTACATTAAGTTGTAGGCAAGTAGAACCTTAGGGGTAGTGTTTGCCTACTCCGACTCAGTCGTTTTTCAGATAGAAGTCTTGGGCGCGTTACATTTTTCATTTCGAATTGTATTACATCTTTGTTTTCACTTCGAACTGCACTTTTTCACTTCGAAACACAAGACTTCCACTTGTGTGCTCCTGCACACTGGCACGCCCGCACCCGAACACAAAGAGCTCACTTCGAATTGGCTGTTTTCCTATCGAACTCAGCCGGTTCGAACCTTGAGCGGCCACTTCGGCGCGGCCGGAAGAAAATTTATGCAAACAGTGTGTAAATATATATATAAAATATACATTTATTTAAGTGCCTTATTGTGTACATATATAAATTATTAAAAATATAGATAGATATAGAACTTGTAAATGAAATGTACTTAGAAAGGACAAAAATATATTACTTTGTATATATTATATTTATTTATTTTGTCAATTTTTCTTCAAAGTCATAATAAAATAGTTAATTATGTGGAATTTATCCTTATATTTTGAAGACAATTGCAAAGTAGATCACAAAATCCCCAAATTTTGTACTATATCAACATTGTTGATTGGATTATGGCTAAACCTTGAGCCCAAAAAATTTCTTTTGCCATATAAGCAAATTTCGATGAATTCGGACTTGAAATATAAATTTGTCAAAAAGTACTTGCCAAAATTTGCATTTTTTCTTCTAAGTCCTAATAAAATAATTAATTATGTGGAATTTATCCTTTTATTTTGAAGACAATTGCAAAGTACACAAAATTAATCCCCATTGTTTGCACCATATGAACATTGTTGATTGGATTTCGGCTAAATCTTGAGCCCAAATGAAATTCTTTTGCCATATAAGCAAATTTCGATGAATTCGGCCCTGAAATATAAATTTGTCAAAAAGTACATGCAAAAATTGCAAATTTTGAAAATAGAGGATAAAATTCCTAATTGAGTAAAATTAAAGTATGATTATATATATATATATATATATTCCCTAAACACTATTTAATTTTTACATATAAAATTCAAGTAAGCAATGTATTCCTATGTGTTCAGCTAATATCACTTTTTTTTATTTGTTAAAATTTTAGATATGTAGTGCCCCAACTAGAAATAACTCACTTCGAGTTGGTCACAAAACAAACAGGCATACATGGACTTAAGGTCAACAATTGAAAATCCAAGTAAAGTAATTGCACAATTCAAACCTGCACACACACCATGACACTATATCATCCGTGCTCATTCAAAAGACCCAATACAAATATATATATATATATATATCCATAATTCACATTTTGCTATTCAATACTAGAAGAGAGTACAATCCTGCTTACAAGTAAACATGATATAGTGTCATGATGTGAGTACAAGTTTGAATTGTGCAGTTCTTTATTTGTGTTTTGAATTATTGATTTTTAGACAATGTCTGCCTACTTGTTTAGTGACCAACTTGGTGTGAGCTTCTCCAGGTAGGAGCGCTACATGTACTATGATGAAAAAAAGATGAATAAAACATCAACACGCTCTCTAGATTATTGTTGTTACAATGAATACTAATTTATATAGGTGAATTACATAGATTGAGCAAATGCAAAATGGAAGAAATCACTCTTAATAAATGATAAATGGAGGAAATCACTTCTAAATCAAATCTAAAATATCACATTACTAATTTGCAGTTATCATGTAAGTATTCTAGTGAATCAATCTATGTTTCTTAACACCCCCACAAGTTGAACATGAAGATTTTGATTGAAGTGTTCAACTTGAACATGGAGTTGTTAATTGGGTAGGGAACCATTAGTCCAGGAAAATTGCAGATATGAAGATCTGGTCCTATGTTTCAAACTAATATGACTTTTTGATGTTAACATATTACATTGATTTTCTTTTTTTTTAATTTTCTTTAATTGCACGATGAACTATTATATGCTAAAAGGCTATCATCATCAATTTCCGCAATCCTAAGGCCATTTTAGTAAAAAGTTAATGGCTCATATGACGATGAGTAGTGGTAGAGGATAAATAAAGATTTAAGTTATTATTGAAACATCTTTAGTCATTAGTGAAAACATGTTATAAGGTAAAAGGATTACTTTAGATGGAGGGAGAATTCTGGCAAAGATGGAGCTCACAACCCCTAACCACTGAAGAGCGAGACTTAATTTGACGAAGCACCAAGAAGGTGAAGGCTACAAACAAAGAAGGAGACATAATAATGAATGAAACAAGCACTCAAGAGGAGTGGCCTACTAGCGAGGAAAACTTCATATCTGGAGTTGCTTACAAGAATATGCTCGAAACCTGAAACTATCAAGTTCACCTAACAAATGAACCTAGATAAAATTAGGATTATCAAGCCAATGGAGGACCGTCCTTATTCTACGATTATGCTAAAAGAAGAGTATGAAGATGTGATTAAAGAACCCTGTAAAGACTCAATCATTTTTAAAATGTTCGGGAAGATGATTAACTACACCTTGTTACTAGCTAGGATCAGCGTGATGTGGAGATTACAAGGTGACTATGATATTATTGACTTGGGACATGGTTGTTTCATACTCAAAATTAGTGACAAAGCCAATGTAGATTATATCATTTGGAAGGGTCATGGATCATCATGAACCATTATTTGGTGGTGCACAAATGGAACGCTAATTACAAAGCTTCAAATGATAAAATCACACAACCATATCACGGATACATATTTTGGAGCTACCAATTGAATTCTACCAAGAAAACATTATCTTCGCTTAGCATCCGGTCTTGGAGAACTAGTTAAAGTTGATGGTCATACATACTAGCCGCTAGGGGAAAATTTGTGAGATTAGTATTTAACTTGATCTACAAAAATCTTTAGGGAGTACAGTATGTATCAGTCATAGCAGTTTCCAGTGGTCTACAAAAATATCCTTACTCTATGTTTTAATTTTGGAATTGTAGATCACTAGTGTCCGGAATGTCTCATTGAAAAAGATTTCATTGGTACAGAAAGGGAAGCAAACCCTACATGAAATATGATAGAGAACAAGCACAAGGACATGATCTTCATGAAGAAGCTTAAGGACAATCAATTTATGGAATGAATATCGGTTAAAAGTGGCAAAACAAAAGGCCAAGGCGAAAAAAGTGCTCCTTTAACCACCACAATGGATAGTGGAAAAAAAATTAACATTATAGCCATGGACTACCTAGAGTATGCAGATGGGTCAGACATGCAAATTGATAAGGAACATGTTACTAGTGCAATGACCAAAATGCCCACAGGTAGCTCAGCTACTAAGATGTCAACACCACATAACATAATGTAGGCTACTGGAAAAGATCTCATTCGGGAGAACAATAAAGTCAAACAAGCTAGTAAAAGACCATTGGTCACAACTAAAACCCTAGTGGCATAACAAAATACAAGGTACACTACACTCCAAAACATGCCAGTTGTGAGTACAGACTCATTCCCTAGCAACACCAACCTTATGTATCAACTTACTGATATGAGTCCTGATCGGAGAATTATCTCCCATAAGGGAAATAAAGACACAGAGACGAAGGAACACACTAGTGAGGGTAATAACTTTGGACAAAGCTCAAGTAACATCATTTAGAATGATGGAGGAACTCATGGAAACCAACCCATCGCTTCAAATGGAATATCTCCATAAAGCAGAGAGGATGACTACATCAACAATGGAATTCAACTTAGATATGTAGTTACACTTTGTTCAAATAGTAGGGACACATCTTCTATATTGCCAAATAGGAACAATTGTGAGTTATAATCACCAAGAAAGGTAGCAGTGGTTGGATTACATGCTCAAATTGAACCTTAGTGTGCTCAAGAGACTTCGATAATGCTCGTTGATGGAGATCCTAGTGGATCACATTATATGAGAGATGACCGAAATTCCTATTAACTATCCTGTTCACCTTCATGAATTCAATAGTATCTTTATGAAGATACTAATGCGGAATCGCCAAGGTGCAGGTGGGAAAGTCTTTCAAAGGAATTTTCGTGATTTGATTACTGATCATGCTTCAGATATAGTTCTCGTACTTGAAACAAAGGTAAGTGAAGAGAGAGCTAAAGTAATCTCTAAAAACTTAGGATTTCCTAGTATGTGTAGGGAACCAGTTGTAGGCAGGGAATGAGGCATATAGATGCTTTGGGATGCATCAAGAATTCAAGGGTTTTTGATGTACCACAACAAGCAATTCCTGCTTTAATTGGCCCAAGAATTAAGGAGGAGTGGGTTTGTAGTGAAGTATATGCTAGCCTCAAGCCTAGAGATAGGGAGGACCTGCGGTGCAACCTGGAAGCCATGGGTTCTGTAAGGACCTATTTTGGCTTACACTTCGTATGTGACTTAGATATATTGTTTGATGCTTTAGTGTGTATTAATTAAGTGTTTATATGAATATCTTGTGAATTTTGTGTGATATTTTCTTGCATGGACTACTTCGCCATCTATGCTTAATTTATTCATAACGTGCGTAAGTATTAGGATTATTTTCTTACCTTATTTAGCAATCATACAATGCATAAAATTCTAGAAAATGCACAGGTATGTATGTATATACATACACAATTTTATAAACATATGCAGATAGGGTTAGAATATTTTTCATAAAACTCTTGGAAATGTCCTTTTCACAAAAATGTGTCATTTTCATATAATAATTTAAAATAATTATTTTAATGACTAGGTCATAAGACAATACATATATGTATGTATATATATCGAAATTATTTTTCATCATGTATATATTTTTGAAAAACCCTAATTAAATTTATAAAATTGTACTTTTCTTCCTCTAGGAATTATTTCTTCCATACTTAGAAAAATTATGCCATATGCAAGAAATATCCAACATTTATACAAGAAAAAGGGGGATGGACGGTTTTTAGTGTGTGTGTGTAACTGAAATACTTGGTGGATATTAGCCCTTATTCTCCAATCTTCCGACAATTAAAGTTTATGTACACTGGTAAATACGCTTCTAGATGAGTACATACATGGTTGGTTTATATTGATAAGACCAACACTTAAGACTATTAGACCTCATACTTGGATATTGAGTTGTGAAGTAGGAATCATTAGACAAATACTTAATTACATTATAATCATCTTTCTACCTAATAACTTGAAGTATGTATTATACTATACAAACACAAAACACCACGCACACACACACAAGAGTGCACTGCCACACACGCTCTTCCATTCCCCTTGTTTTATTTCATTTCCCTACAATTCTCTAACCTTTCATCACCTTTCACCACTATACAAACACAAAAAGAAAAGGAAGAAATAACAAGTTAGAAGGTAAGAATTTTGCCTAAGGCATGAGTTAGATTTTTATGTCGTATTAATACCTTATTTCTATCCTAGAACTTAGGACGTAACTACAAGTTAGTTACTATCTTGGTTCTAAGGGATTACATAGTCGTTTAGTTATATGCCTATGGTGTGCTTATGAAAGATTATGCTGAAATTTATGTGCATTATGCTGGAATTTATGCTGAATTTGTACTGGAAATTATGTGTAGTTATGTGTTACACTATGCTAGGGCTTTATTTATGTGTTAGAAGCTAAAAATTTTCAGTATTCATAAGCTGAAAATTTCTTTTTTCATATGCTAGAAATACTGTTCATATGTTGGAAATTCTCTTGTGTTCAAAACTGAAATTTCAGTGTTTACAAGCCGGAAAATGCAGAATTTGTGAGCTGGAATTTCTGTTTCGCAGGCTGATAATTTCAGTTCGTCTAAGCTGGAAATTATGTTGATCCATGTTAAGATTATGCGAAAATATGCTGAAAGCAGTTGGTGTTATGCTGAAAACATGCTGAAAGTTGTGAAATTACGTGAAACACCTGAAACTTAAGTGTGCATGTCGGGCCCCCAAGTGATAGGGGTGGATGTTGTCAAGTTCGGCCGGGCAGCAACAGGCTTGCCTGTCTTAAATTAGTTCTCGACCCTCCATCATTGCCTAGTCCCTCCTTGCATGGATGGAGTGTCCATGTATTGAAGTGGGTCGTAGGATATTCGGCATATGCATGGGATATGACCATTGGAGTGTTTGATTGGAAATAACGGCATGGCATGATAAGGTAGCTGCCAGTCGATGCAGAAGAAATAAAATTGTGAAATTATATGTTTATATGTTTGAAAATTTATGTGGCAATATGCACATAACTCACACGAGCACCTTAAGTTTTATGCAAAAAAATTCTGCTCAACATATATGTTGACGTCATTTTGTACTATGTTTTAGACGGACTTGAGGCTATAGAGGTGACAAACGTGGAAGACATAAAGAGGCGATTGAGGCCTTTATCTAGTTATGGTGTAATGGATACCTTTGTAGAGCATGTATATAAAACCCATTTATATAATAAATGAGTTAGGTGTGTATTTTGGTTTCTTAATAAATTATGGGTAGTTGATTTTCATACTAAATTGTGAGTAGTATGTTTTCCATAATTAACTAGAGGTTCAGGTCGTCATAGGTTCTCACCTTAACAAACCTTTGTTGATAACAAGAGATTCAATGAGATTACTTCTATGACTGAGAAAAGTGGTAGTGCATTAGCCTCATGGTGACGGTATGCCAATTTTAAAGAAACATATGAAAAATGGGAAGTGATGGACTTAGGACATCAACGACCAAAATACACATGGACCAACAAGCGTTGAAATGGTTTTTTGATCACTACTAGAAAAAATGAATTTAGCCACGGATTTTAGCCATGAATTTTGGCAAAAATCCGTGGCCAAGAAAATTAGCCACGGATTTTATCCGTGGCTAAAAGTGGCCTGGCTAATTTTATCCATTAGCCGTGGCTAGCCCATGTCCATTGGTTGTGGCTAGTCCGTGTTCGTTAGCCACGGCCAAGCCGTGGCTAGTCTGTTTCCCTTAGCCACGGCCAGGCCGTGGCTAATCCATGGCTATTTTTGCCAACTTTCAGCAATATTATTCCGTTTTTTTTCCTGACCAGCCTGTATCCCATTTTTATTTTTCCAATCAAAAAATACAAGCATTCAAACAATACTAATAATGATGATCACGGATTGTCCAATACAAATTATATCTTGAAATAAATTAGAAAGAGTCTCAATCATAATGCTAATACATTACAAACTTAAGCAATTAACGTCTGATATCTAACAAATCGTTTGTCATAATAAAGTTAGTTAAATGTCAGAAAGTGTCAATGTCTAACAGGATCCAATACCATCATCCTCATCATCGTCATTGTCATGCTCGTCATCATGTACGTAAGTTGGTGGAGTGTGCTTGGAGGTGAATCGTTGCCCTCCCGATGAAGTCCCACGAGAACCCTCTGTTGGCTAGGGGTGGACTGCACGTGTGGTGAACCAGCTAATGGGTGTTGTTGATTAGGCGAAGAGACGAACGTACACTAGGTCAAACTTTGAATGTTCTGAAGCAAGGCATAAGGTGTGTGCTTTATCTCGGTCAATTCAGAGGATTGTTTTTCAAACCTATCAAGCCTTCGCCTCAACTCAAGCGCCGACGAATCCTCCCATTTCGGGGGGTAAGGATAGGAGCCTGAAGTCCCCGTACTACATGATCCACCTGGTACACCATACAATCGACCCTTATTCGGTTTAGCCACTGTCTCCTCCCACACCTATAAATCCATGAATATAGGTAGATTTAGCAGTAATATATCTTTCCTAAGTATATATATTAGAATATGAAAAGTCTAGTTATTTGACTTACATCGAGCTTGGATGGTCGAGGTGGGGGCGTGCTATTAGCAGATTGAGCAGGCAGCTGGGAATTAATATCGTCTCACTTCCCCTTAAATGCGCTTTACAAGTTTTCAAGTTGAAACATCAGCAACAAGAATCAAAATATCAATATTAAAGTTGAAACATAATGAATACTCACAAATGAACGCTCCGCCCTCTCATCAGATCATTTCAAGTCCACATTCTCATCTTTACAAGAGTAGAGATGGATAAACAACTGATCCACAGTCAGATATTCCCCCATTTGAGCTTCTTGTAATAAGAGATGTAATATTTTAATTCGATATCTAAAAATGCTATCACTATCAATCATAACTTTGAAGTACTTATGAAATACACATACTAACCAACTCGTCGTTGTGAGTGATGTGAGATTTTAAACCCCCTTTGTGGTCGGTCATTCCCCTTCCACCAGAATTCGAAGCTCAATTAGCCTTGTTGACTGTGCTTTTTTTAAGAAAACTGGGCAAGCCCCATTTTGCTTGTAGCTCCTGCCAAGCGTTAGCACCAATCCACTCAGGCTTCTTATTTTTATGATGAGCTTTGTTAAGCCTATTATTTAGGAGGTCCAATCCCTTGTGCTCAAATATTTTCCAAACGACGTCATACTGGTCAACTCTCCAATAGTAGACTCTCTGTACAATGAGAAACGTTAAACTTATACAATAATGAATGAAAAAAATATAAAAGACAATTTGTATATATATCAAGACAAACTTGGAATTCGGAGAACCACAAGTGTCTAGTTTGTATAGGGATTTTCTTTCACCTCTCCCATGCCTCTGTACACCCGTTTGTGAAAATACGGGTGATCGTCCTCACGGTCTCCAAGGCATGATTGAACCTAATGAATATAAATCATACGTAAACACAACAATCAAGATTTGCATAATTATATCTTAAATAATGAACAAAAATAAACTTACTCATGTCCTCACGAATAAATAACGAGCTTTCCGTCAACTTTGGTATTATCGGAAGTCTCAATCGGCATATCATCACTGAGCGGCTTGTCCTCGCTATGGCCAGATGTGTGTTGATAAGAGTCGTCGTACGGATCGTCTCGAATGTGCAGGTCCATCGTAGGGGGCATGTATAGGCCATGTCAGGTTAGATCCTCCTCCACTACCAGTAACCCTCTCTTTACCTTTTCTAGAACCTGTCATCTGCACTCAAAACAAAAATATCACATAGCAAGAACTTTTTTACATTCATCTCAAAAAAATCTTTATTTTGTTAATTTTTAACATTTCACATTACATTAGGTAATTGATCACTCAATTGCATTACACTATTCATTGCATTCTACATATATATATGTTCACAGCAATGAAAAACAAACCAAGCAAAATATTAATTCGTAGTAAATTTTAGTCTTCTTCATCTTCGTCTTCTTCTTCTTCATCATCGCCATATTTAGTTGTATTTTTGTCATCCTCTTCATCATCTTCAGACTCAGAGTTCAATTCTTCTTCATTATCACTTTGGACCCATTTCATCAACTTCTACATCATCTTTAGCCATGTGTTGAAGGTATAATTGGTTGACCTCTTCTACAGCACCCGTACAATCAACAAGGTTACCCGTTGGTTCATTATCGATGACACCATTCACTATTCCAGATGACTCTTGGAACGGGTCATGAGTAATCTCTTCATTCATGGCTCAACTTCATGGTCTTGTTTTGATAACAAACCACCATTGTGATTTATCTCTTCGAGTATCGAGGTAAGGACGTAATACCCTTGAGACTCATGTTGCGCAAGTATGAAAGGGTCATCTTTTAGATATCTCTCATTAATTTTTATTTCAACAATGTTGTATTGTGGGTGTACCTTGATACCCCTGTTCTATACAGAATCAAACCAGATATATTTGAACATCACAACCTCTTTTTGAGGTATGCCGGGATACTCTAATTTGATAACTTTCTTTACTATACCATAAAAGTTTGTACCCCTGTCACTTATTACACAAACACCAGAATTAGAGGTCTTTGTATGTGGGGTCATATCGTCCGTATGGAAGAGATATTCATTACAATAGAACCTGTTGAAGGTCTTGACCTTCTTCATTGGACCCCAAGCCAAATCGAGCAAATACTGATTTTCAACATTATTTTTTAGATTATGTGCCTAAATATAAAAAAATTTCAATCAACATATTTAATTAAAGATATTTTGTTAAAACTACACGGTGTTTTTCAGATATATAATTTAATTAAGTGTTTATGTTGTATAATGAAATACTCACATAGAGCTTAAACCATTCAACAAAATTATTCTCGATGGATTTATCAACCTCGTGATCAGTTAGATGTGGCCAGTTGTATCGAACGGCTGATCTATACATCCTACAAAAAACATGAAGAATCATTCAGATTCATCTACATTCCTCTTAACACATTATATACCAAATGTTAAAGATAGTACTTACTCAATGATGGGGATAACGTCACACAATTGATGAGTACATGTAAGACAACTTTTCTCCACTCATAATTTGTCAAAAAAACATTCCTTGCTTTTTCAAAGAACAAATTAAATCGAGCACAAATAAAATAATTAAAAAAAATTATTTCGCCATGGCCTGACCTTGGCCAACCCGTGGCTAACAACCCAGGCCACAGTTTAGCTACAGACTGGTCGTGGCTAACATACATCGGTGGCTTCAATTTTACAGTACACTGAAATATTAATTTTTTTTTGTTACACACTCAAATATTATTAAAATTTAATATAAAAAATGCGTTGTTCGATTTTTGATAAAAATATAATATAAATTAGGACATTTTATCAATTATAAACTTTTAAAATTACACAATGAACTCATAAAACTGAATAACTGACCACATGTGTGAATGAAACTCGCATGCGTGCTTATATTTAATACTCTAATATACTGATATTATAATATGCAATTGTGAAACTTAACTTGAGAATTAGTTTGATCAATACAACATTATAATTAATATATATCATTAAATAATTCAAACGATCATTCGTCATTCCAAATGATCGTTATATATATATATATTGATTATCACTCAATCATTAACATTAATCAGTTATATATCAATTTAATTACAAGATTTATTTGACTGATAATAGAAAATAGAATAACACATTTATCTTCAAAGAACGAATTAAATCTAGCATAAATAAAACAATTACAAAAAATTGGTTAGCCACAATCTAGCCGTCGCCAACCCGTGGCTATTAGCCATGGTCTAGTTGTGGCTAATTTAGCCACGGCCTTCTCGTGGCCAACCTGTGGCTAAGTCAGCCACGGGTTGGCCATAGCCTGACCGTGGCTAAGCACCCAGGCCACGATTTAACCACGGTCAGGCCGTGGCTAATATACATCGGTGGTTTCAATTTAATATTACCCTGAATTTTTTTTTATTACACATTGAAATATTATTAAATTTCAATATCAATAATGTGTTGTTCAATTGTTGATAAAACTATAATATAAGTCACGACATTTTATCAATTATAAACTTGTGAAATCACACAATTAACTCATACAACTAAATAAGTGACCAGATATGTAACTGAAACTCGCATGCATACTTATATATATATATATATGTGTGTGTGTGTGTGTGTGTGTGCATTTATATATGTAGTATATATATAATAACACTCTAATATTGTGATATTAAAATAAACAATTGTGAAACTTAAATTGAGAATTAGTTCGATCAATATATTCTTATAATTAATATCATCAAATAATTTAAACGATCATTCGTTATTCCTAATGATCGTTTTATATATAAATATACACAATCATTAACATTAATCAGTTACATATCAATTTAATTACAAGATTTATTTGACTAATAATATAAAATAGAATAACACATTTATCTTCAAGAAACGAATTATGTCGAGCACAAATAAAATAATTTAAAAAAATTAGGTAGCCATGGGCAATCCGTGGCTAAGTTTTTTTTGTAAATTTTTTTTTAATCCGTGGCTAATTCGTGTCTAATCTGTGGCTAATAGCCACGGATTAGGCACAGATTTTTTCCATGGCTATTAGCTACTCTTCTAGTAGTGGAGACAGTAAAGACTAGATCAATCTTTTGCTAACCTTGAATAGCAAATCAAATTTCTTAAAAGGTACTATTCCAGCCCTACCTCGTATGCAATCAGACCATCATCCTATGATCACGTATTGTCATGGCTTGCATGATCCCAGTCCCAAAAGGCCATGTAGATTTGAACTTGCATGGATAAGTTAGCCAAATTATAGTGATGTTGTGTACGAAACATGGCATGGTGAGCGTAATATTCTTAATGCCATCACTACCTTACTAGGAAAAATGCACAAATAGAATAGAGAAATGTTTGGGAACATTCTATAAAAAGCGAAAATTGTTGGGGAGGCTTAGGTAGATTTAGATGAAGTTGGATCATATTGAGAGTGAATTCCTTATTAATTGAGAAGCTAACCTTATGCAAGAATATAACAGGGTTTTGCAAGAAGAAGAAACTTTTTGGTGACAAGAACACAAAATGTTTTTCTACAATATGTAGAAGGAGGAATAAAGTGGGCACACTTAAAATTGATGGAGGGTAGTGCTTGGATGGAAACATACTAGAGGAGCATGCCCAAGACTATTTTGATAACTTACAAAGAAAACTCAATGAAGATGCAATTTAACTTCTTGAGCAGCAATAACTCTTGAGGAAGTTCACAAAAAGGTTTTCAGCATGAGTCCCTAAAAAGCCTCGGAACCTGACGGATGTCAAGCTTTTTTCTATCAGCACTTCTGGAGCATAGTTAGCCAATCCATTTTTGGATTCGTCTCAAATTGCTTCATGAAACATTTGTTTCCCGAGACTATTGGTCACTCTTTTATTGCTTTGATTCCCAAGCAAGATAACCCCTCATTAGTATCCCATTTTTGGCCTATTACATTATGTAATGTACATTTTAAAATCATAACCAAAACACTTGTGCTAAACCTTAAATCGTTCATCAAATCCATTATTGGTTCACTCCAGAGCAATTTTATACCAAGGATGAGTAGTCATGACAATATATTGGTGTTTAAGGAAGTCATATACACATTGAGTTCTTCTAGAAGCAAGAAAGGATTCAATCAATACAATGTGTGGATTCAGACAACGAGACCCGCTATCCTCGCATTTGTTTGTAATGTTTATAGAGAGGTTGTCATATTTTATTGAGGAAGCAACGGCTCGAGGAGAATGGACACCAACTTAGGTTTGCAAAAATGGGCATATGTATCACATATGACGTTCATGGATGACGTCATCTTGATGGCTAAGGCTACGAACCGGAATGCATGCACTATAAAGAGAATCCCATCCGGGTTATGTGAATCCTCACGTTTAAAAATCAATTTGAATAAATTCAAGATCCTTTTTGCACCTAAAAAGGATCACAAGATCAGAAGGGACATTTCTTCCTACTTGAATATTGACATGATAGATGATTTGGGAAAATAGATTGGGATTAAGGTATTTAGAGGAAGAAATCAAAGCTCAAACTACACATCCTTGATTGATAAGATCTCTAAGAAGTAGACAAATTATAAGGCAAAAAATCTTAACTTAGCTAGACGTTGAACACTGATCCAATCCGTGCTAATTGCCATTTCACTCTACACCACGCATACAAATTGGTTACCCTCAAATTTATGCAACCAATTGGATAAAATAAATTGAAATTTTCTATGGGCTTCAGATACCAAAGCAAAAAAAGAAGGGGGCTTAGGTTTGAGGGAAACGCAGAAAGTGAACAAGGCACTACTGGCCAAAACAAGATGAAGAATCTTGAAAAAAGATAACATGATCTGGGAAGGGATATTTAGAGGACAATATCTCAAATGTGTTGACATTTTGTAACATGAACTGAAGGCAAAAAGCTCACTATTGTTGAAAAAAATCATCAGACGCATGCAGGCTATTGAAAGAAAATTCAATAAAGATTGGGGGATCGTAGTAAAATCAATTTATGGGATGATCGATGTGTTGGAGAAGAAAGCATTAAAGAACAAATTCTAGGAGAGATCAATAGAGATGAGAGAGTGCTAACAGTAGCGTAAGTCATAAACCACGCAAGAATAGAAAATGGGATCTCATAGGTTTGAGAACAGTTATACTGGAGAAAGATAAAAGGAAAATTTTGAGCAAACCAATACCATTCTATGAAGCAGCAAAGGATACAAGGATTTGGAATGGTGCAACGGATGGATATTTCTTATATAAATCAGTTTTCAAGGCCATAACAGAACAACAAGACGCAATTGAGAATGACAATAAACGGCGGTACTAGACTTGTGATATCTAAGCACTACAAAAGATCAAGTTTTCCTTTCTCTATGTCAGCACAACAATCTTATCACCCATGCTTTGAGGTTTGATAGAAACTAGTGGAGTGAAAACTCTATCCTAGATGCTATAAGGATAGGGAAGATATATTTCATACCTCGCTACAATGCTCACATACTAAAAAGGTATGGGAATTTCTGGTTATGCCTACAAAATTGCAACGTGTCCTCTAAACCAATAGGAAAAATTGGATTGAAATCAATATCAAGAGTTTATTATGCAATACTATATAATCGGGGTATGATTGACAGTATCTTTCCTACCAACAGTTTGGTTAGTCTGGAAGTTGCAAAATAAGATTGTTTCTGAGCATGTAACAAAAAGCACAAGGGACACTATTTCCACATCAAATAACTTGCACTTAACTTGCAATGTGCTTTTTCTAATAAGGAAACTATGATGACCCCGAAATCCCTTTATTACAATTATTAATCTTATTGTCATTATTATTAGTAGTAGTAGTAGCAGTTTTATTGTGATCATTATTAGTATTCTGATTAGTGGTTACATACATGCGTACACTGTTAATTACAAAACGTACTAGGCTACATAACATAATGGTATGTCCATATACATTCGACTACCGAGATGATAGTTCTACTGTATAACTACATAGCAAATGCAAAAACCAAATATAGGTACGCAGCGAAAATTCTACATCTTTCTTTCTAGTAAAAAGCTTCAAAAGTCTCCTGCTTTTCCACATAATAAAATCTACCTTTGGAAGCATCTAAATCATTATGTAACACGGAATCAACATGCGTTAAGTAGAAACATTTTTTAATACACATAAGGTGTTCGGGTGTCAAGTGCACATAAGTTATACACAGAACACATAATTTCACACTTTCTACCTTTTGTCACCTAACAGTGACCCTTATGACTACTTGGGCCAAAATAACAACCAGCACATTTCTCTCCTGCCAGCCTTATCCTCGAGTAGTCATATACCGGGCATATGCCTAGTATTGTCCTACGACCCTCTCTCTTGAGTAGATCCCTCCGTCTACCCAATGGGGGATTAAGAGATGGAAAGAGTGTGAACTCTTCCGGCTACTCCATAGTATGTCCCAGCGAAACACACCCCAGACCACTCTGACATATTTGGGCCCATTTCACATAATTACGATTTGATCACATAAGCTCATAATCTTTGGAAGTTTATATTATCTTTTGGTAAAGTAAGCTCCACACTTATAAATGAAAGCTTTATGTTTGCTTATTAAGCATACTTACTTAAAAATGTTAAATATGTATATAGATAGTAGCAAAAATATACTTAGAAGATGATGCTCAACATACTTTAGTAGCAAACTTACTATAATTAACATAAATATATGGATAAAATATAATGAATATAAATATATAGATTGAAATAGAACTAGTATAAGTATATAGATAAATATATAAGTACATTAAAGTTATGGCTACTTATTTGTTAAGTGAATATATATTGCCACAACGTCATTAATAATTTTTATATTATTATGTTGTAGAAATATAGAAAAAAAAAAGATAAGTCTTTGTTTATCAGTAAATACTAATATTTTAAACACAACTTGTTACTACTGAGCATATGGCAATGATTTTCAGGACTAAGTTCATAGTTTTAAATATAATTATGCGAGCAGTGTCATCTTATTTCCTGAAAAAGAAAAGCTTAGTTGAAGATTTTATGAATGTACCTCTATTTTTTGTTCAAGTAATAAACCATGAGTATATAAGATAAAATCTTAATTGAATCAAAGGGCTAAAAGTATTAAAGCAAGTTAAGCTTACAGGAAACTGAAATAGAACATGGTACTATCATTTCAACGTGCTTTTGGGTATAAATGAAAAAGTGACCATTTTAAGAATATTTTAAATTTTAACTCACCGTAATGGCAGAAAAAAAAGTTATATATCATATATTTATAGTGATCATTCAATATTTTAGGTAAAAGAACATCATTTCTCCACTATTCGTTACAAATTTTTTACTATTTTAATTTAATTTTGCAATAATATCTTTTTTCCCCCTAAAAACGTAAGTATGCAACTATAATGCATTCAGATCCTTTAGTATATATATATTATGCAACATAACTATTATGCAAACTTTATTTTCCAAATCAACATACGTTATATATATATTGACTGACTAATACCTTTAGTTAACTTATATAAACTTCCGAAAGTACCCGTTTGGAGGCGGGCCGAAATGGTATTTTGGGCGGGACGATGAAATGACTTATGCACCTCATGGTGTTTTGTTATTATGTGTCTAGATTGGGACACTTCATTGTCATTTATTGAAATTATTGGGGTTAAATGCAATATTCTTTTATTTTTATATAAATAATTGTATATATGTTGCATATATCTTTGTTAAAATTGTATATAATAAAATAGGCCGAATTACACTGACCACCCATGAGGTTAGATTAATTAACGGAAAATCCCTTACTTTTTTAAAAATTATCAAAAACCCCCTGAGGTTTTACCCATATTACAAACTTATTTTATTTTACGGAAAATGCCAATCATATATGTTTGATTGTGAGACTGACCAGAGCTGAATTTCAGTGATAGGCAGAGGAGGTGGAGTGAGAGTGAGAATGGGACTTGGGGGCGTAGATCTTGTTGTAGATGGTTTCGACGATGAGGTAGACGCCGAAGGCGACGAGTGCGACGCCGAGGCCGGGGGTGGCGTGGCGCCACTGATTGGTGAGCATGGGATGGTTCCGCCACTCGTCACGGCGCCTGAAAAACTCTCCGGTGGGTCCCAGTGGCTTCGCCATTGATGCTCTCTCTCTCTCGTCAGATAATGTGTAAAATGGGAATGATCTGCCGAGTGTAGAATTGGGTTTTGTAGGTGGGCGAGCCAGCCCATTTGTAATGGCCATGAAACTGATTTAGGTTATTTGGGCCGAAGGTTTTCTTATCGGAATTAAAAGATTTCTTATTTCTATATTGATATTTGATAAAATCATAAAATATATTAACTGACATCCGCAAAATATATTTGCGGACAAGAGCACCAAAATGCGAAACTTCCCTATGTCTTATAACCAAAAAAGAAAAAAAAAAAATAATAATAATAATAATAATAATAATAATAATAATAATAATTTCAACAACGATGACAATTAAAAGCATACGAGGTTCTAATATATACAGCTCTAAATTTAGTGCCAAATGAAAAAAAAAACTGAAAAATAATGAAAATCAGGTGTATTTAATGTTGCATTAGGTAGGTTATACCCCCTGAGGTTATACCCATATTACAAACTTATTTTAATTTTTGAAAATACCCCTTTCCTTTTTTTAGGTGATTTACACTGACCACCCTTGAGATTACACTAATTTACGAGAAACCCCATGTGGTTTCAAAAATGACCAAAAACCCCTTGAGGTTATACCAATAGTACAACTAGCACCTACTTAGTTTGACTTATTAACAATATTAATTCCTTTTTTTTCCCTATGTAATATTGTTATCATAAAATTTTGATGTAATAGATTTGAAAAAAATGTGATTATTTATTCAAATAAAATAAGTTTATAATATGGGTATAACTTCAGGGGAGTTTTGGTAATTTTTGAAAAAGTAGGAGGTTTTCCGTAAATTAGCCTAACCTCAGGGGTGGTTAGTGTAATTCAACCTAATAAAATATAAACACTTTTACATAACTCACTAAATTATAAAATAAATTATATATTAAAAAACTATAAATATAATTTTCTTAATTAGGAAATTATCTTTTAAAAAAATAATAAATTTAGTTCACAAATAATTATTATAAAGATATATTACTAAATTTTAAAATAATCCATATATATAATTAAATAAACTTGAGGCTATCCAAGTAAGTGTATACGTGGATAACCTCATTTAACACTATTTTTCCATATGAAATTGAAATAAATATTTATAAAAATTTAAATAAATATTTTTTTACTTATGTTTATCTAAAAATCTAACATTTATCTAGTACTTAAAATAAGATGGATTTAATTTTGAATCAAATAAAATAACAAAATTAAAATTTTTATTTACAATTATCTTCATTTTATTTGATTTTTTAATAATCAAAATTATTTGTCACATAATTCTACATAAATTTTTGAAAAACATCCATACCTTAATTATACCAAAATTAACGTTTAATTTGATCATGTTCTATTATAAAATAAAATTTCTACATAATTATTTATTAATTATATGATACAAATTAAAAAGTTATTTATTTTAATCAAATTATTCTTTCTAATAAAAATTTATAATATATATATACTTCCCGTGCCTTGACACGGGGTAAATACTAGTCTTTATATATAATTTAGAAACTTTGAAAATATCCAAGCAAGCGCATATATGGATAGTCTCATTTAATTCCATTTTTCCATGTCTCAAAATTTAAATACTTTTTATATGAATTTATGTAAGTATATTTGTAATTTATTTTTATCTAAAAGAATAAAAAATTGATCAAATATTTAAACTAGGATGTATTAAATTTTAATTCAAATAAAATAAAAAATAAAAACTTCATAAATTTTATTTATAATATTTGTCATTTACTTTAATAACAATTAAAAAAAAATTTGATTCTACATAAATTTTTAAAAACTTCATTGTCTTAATTATACCAAATTAAATTACTATTGAAATTGAACATAATATGCTATTATACAATATTTTAATATATTTCCTTATTGATTTATGTTATAAAAAGTTAATTTAATTTTATCAGATTATTTTTTGTAATAGAAATTTATTACAATATATACATGAAACTCTATTTCCCATGTCTTGGCACGTAGCTAAATACTAGTTTATAAATAAAAGACAACATTTATACTTATATTTACATATTGAGTATTTTATATATATATATATATATATATATATATAGGTTTAGAGAAAAAGAGAGAGCACCGACGATGTGGAGGGAGCTGTTAAACGATGACTATGGTGAGATGAGGATCAAGATTGGGAGAGATAGGCGGACAGATAGATGGATACGGTGGCTCATGATAGAGAGAGAGCAAGAGTGAAAATGCTTGGCCATCTCTTGCTGATGAAGATGTTGATGTTGATGTTGATGAGGCCATCAACACAATTTTTGCAGACTTGACCTCAGCGGGCTACATGCCTACCAAAATCCCAGAGATCTATCACATCTTGACCTCAGCAGGCTGCATGCGTACCGAAATCCCATAGATCTGTCCATCTGAAAAGATGGCGATGCTACCTTCTGTACCTCTTCGATTTGTCCGAGTGATAGAGGTACTTCCCTTTATTTGATTGTTCTTATTAGGCCATTTTATTGCGTCTTTTTTTTTTGGATTGCTTTTGATATGGCAGTCTATCACTCAGCCTACTCCCAAACCTACTTCAACTGCATTCTAGCGATTCTCAGGTAACCTTCTTATCTCTTTCTGTACTTTATCATTATATTTTTCTTTTTGTTTCTTACCAAGTAGGCCTGACCTTATTAGATCTTTTTGCAGGCCCCCTCTCCGCGATCCCTAGTAGGTTTGACTCCCATGAGCAATGCTAAGAATGTTGTGGACTTGTTGGATTCTATTCTGGGATGACGATCCTGTCACGGAGGTTGCCACCTATCCTTCTAACAATCATGTTGAGGAGCTTAAAGACTCTTGGTTGGGGTGGATACTAAGTCTGTTATAGCTATATTTGGGATGCAAAAGAATCTTATTAAGGAAATTTTAAAGGGAGGTTTCTTTCCTTGCCATGTCTCCTAGTAAGAAACGCTTCTATGAGGAATTTGAGAGAAATTTGCCAAATCTGGGGTCAAATTGTGAAGGATTCAGTGCCACCCATCAAGCACCCTATATTTCTAATGCCAGACCTTTGGTCAAGAAGCTGAAGGCACTTCGAGTTCAACTTAGTAAAAAAGTTAAGGAGCAACAAGTATTGGTTGGGAAGAGAAGCAACTTGATAGTTGAAATAGAGTGTTTGACAAGTTCCTTACAGATGTTAACCAGCAAGCCCTTGACCTCTCAAGTGCAGTCGAAGAAGGCACTTGACCAGCAAGCCCTTGACCAGCAAACCCTATGTTAAAAAGGCATTGTTGATATCCAATTGATGGAGTGACCATTCTTGAATAGTAGCCAAAGCAAGAAACAACCTAACAGTGACTAATTTCGCTACTGGAGAAAAGGAATCAATGTAATCAACCCCTTCAATGTGGTTATGCCCCTTAGCTACAAGCCTAGCTTTGTACCTTTCCACCGAGCCATCAGGTAAATACTTGATTTTATAAACCCATTTACAACCAATGGGCTTTTTTCCTTTAGGCAAATCTGCAAGGACCCAAGTATTATTCTGCTCTAAGGTATTTAGCTCTGCATTCATAGCCTCTACCCACTCTGATTTAGTGCAAGCTTGCTTATAAGAGGTAAGTTCAGAGACATTAGACATTTGAGCCAGGAAAGCAAGATAATCAGAGGTAAAAGCATGAGAAACATTGTAAGGGTATGTAAGTATAGGATAAGAAGAACCTGCAGTTACCTTAGTACCATAGTTGTCTTTAGTAGGTGGAGGAGGTTGGATAGCTGTGGAAACATAGTCATTTAACCAAATTGGTTGTTTTCTAACTCTAGTGCTTTGTCTAATAGGGGGAGTAGAGGAAGAAGAAGTAGTTAAAGAAGGCTTGTCTGCCTGAGAAGTAGAATCTGCTTAGGAAGGAACATAATGGAAATCTGAATTAGGTGGAAAAGAAAGAGGCAATGGAGTAGTATCACAAGAGGAACTCTTAAAAGGAAAAATGTTTTCATGGAACTGAACATCCCTAGAGACAATGACTTTATGTGACTCCAAATTATATACCTTATAACCTTTCTGACCGTGACTAAAGCCAAGAAAGACACATTTGGATGCTCTTGGTTCAAATTTGTCTTTATAAGAAAAAACATATGCAGTGTAACACAAGCATCCAAAGGCCTTAAGATTTGCATAATCTGGAAAGGTTTTATAGAGGAGTTCATGAGGAGTTTTCCAACCAAGTTGAGCAGAAGGAAGCTTATTTATGATGTAAGCAGCCATAAGCACAGACTTTCCCCAAAATTTGACAGGAAGCTGAGCTTGGAAAAGAAGAGCCCTAGCTATTTGTAAAAGATGCCTATGTTTTCTCTCCACTATGCCATTTTGTTGTGGAGTATATGGTGTGGATTTTTGATGAATGATTCCAGCAGAAGCAAAAAGGTTGTAACATTCCTGATTTACAAACTCAGTCCCATTATCTGTTCTAATTATTTTAATGGGCAAATGAAATTGAGTTTTAACCATAGCTAAAAAGTGGGACAAAGTACCAAGAACTTGAGTTTTATGAGCTAGTAAAAATACCCATGTGGCTCTACGATAGTCATCCACAATGGTCAGGAAATAGTGTGCACCAGACAAAGAGGCCTTGTGATAAGGACCCCACAAATCCAAATGAATCAATTCAAAAATAGCAGTAGCATTAGATTGACTATTTTGAAAACTATCTCTGTGTGCTTGGCCAAAGGACAAATTGCACAATGAGGAGCAGAAGTACCATTGTTATATTTCAAAAAATGTAAGTGTGACAAAGCAGCAAAAGAGGCATGGCCAAGTCTTTGATGCTATAAATCAAAGTCATAAGTTGAATTAGTATCACAAGAAGATTCTAAACCACTATTGCAAAGAGTAGAATGTAAAGAAACCAAGGAATGATCAAAACTACTGGAGTTTAACACATAGAGCCTGCCAACCACCTTCCCCATTGCAAAGACCTGATCAGTTCTAAGGTCTTGCAAAAGATAGAATGTTGGAAAAAAAGAAAACTTCACATGATTAGAGATGGACAACTTGTTAACAGAAAGTAAATTATAATTGAAAGAAGAAACATGTAGGGCATTGGAAAGAACAATAGTTTCTGATAGTTGTACATCACCCAAGTGTTGTACAAGCTTAGCTGAGCCATCTGGTAGATGAATGGGGGTCATGGAATGAACAGGAGAAGTTTTAAAAAAAAGTTTAATGTCATGGTACATATGGTTCGAGGCACTAGTGTCTATTATCCACGTACCTGGCCTCAATAACTCAAGTGCACTAAAGTTGTGATCAAAAGAAGTGATACCTGCAAAATCTATAAAATGAGCCATGTTGATTGCAGGACTGTCACTAGTACTTCTCCCTTTCATTAGTTTGCTCATTTCTTGCTGGATTAAACTCTAGATCTTCTGAGTTAAATCTCCAGTCTCATGTGTGGTAACATTCTTTGAACCTTGCTCAACCATGTTAACAATATTTTTCTGTCCCAATTTCTTTCTGTTTTCCATTAATTCTTTGTACCAATCAGGAACTCCATGGAGTTTGAAGCAAGTTTCCTTGGTGTGACTAGAGTAATTGCAATTTGAACACACTAAACTGGATTTATCCACCTTTCTATCTATATGCC
>JAOWBU010000299.1:0-30417 GCA_026212405.1 Petrea volubilis
TCCTTTCTTCTTCAATGTTTATTAAACCAAATACAAAATGAGTGATAAGGAGGTAGATAGTCAAAAGCAATTTCTTAGTGATAGCTTGCTGACTGAGTCCAAACGTAAAGCGAGGATAGCGAGAATGATGAAATAATAATTGATATGGCCTTAAAGAGAGGGATGGGGGGTGCCTCCATATTGGGGGCCAATCCTAGAAAGGGTTGAGAGCACAAGTGTGGCACCCCTCCCGCTAGGATCTTCCTATATGGTTGGAGACCACTGACGATCGTACTGAGCACAAATTTTGAAATTCACACCCAGTACGAACGCCTAAATTAACAATACGCAGTGGAGGTAGAGTAAAATATGCAACATGGATAATATAGATAACTATGTTTAGTACAACCAAGTAGAGCAACCGAGTACAACATCAAAATAGCCAACTAGTGGCATCAAGTAGCAAACTACAGATTATAAAGCAAGACAAAGTGAAATGAAGCTTAATATAACAACTGGAGGAGCGGCAACCATCCTATGCACGCCCATTATTCTGATTCTGAGGCAATGAACAGAAAGAAACTAGGGGTTAAGTCCAAATGACTTAGTGAGGCCACATATATATAGATATATATTTGATTGAAAATGAGACTCAAAATAGTTAAACCATAATAAAGTGCACGTAGTGTGAAATGTAACTTGATAATAATAATTGAACTGAGTAATACGACAGTGAGCCCAAGACGGAGTCTCCAACCTTATAACTACCCAAAACAGATAAATCATAATAGAAACCCTTATGCCTCCCTTATCGAGAAGCCACCTCGACACCAAACAAGACGGAGATGTATCACGCGTCCGTGCAATACATCGCTCCAATCCCTACTACAGTCATCCTCCGGCTGTACGTAGAAATTGGTTTCACGGAATGGTAACATATAAAAGGTTCCATCGACGGTCCGTTCCGCCCGATAAAATTCCTCTTATAAGTACCTGGGCCCAAACTTCCCAAGGGCGTCCCCAAGGGTAAACGGATATAATAGGACATATATGGCTCACAACTTGTCAACAAAGCAATAAGCATTTTTACACCCGGGATACATAGAAATACAATTAAAATATGATATCCCAAAGGTGTCAAAAATCATTTTGAGACAGATACAAGTTGGCAATATCAGAAAAAACAATATTTTTGGAAATAACTTGTCTTATATGTATGGAAAACATTTTCCGAAAAATCTGATAACATAAATTCAATAAGGTAGGCTATAGAAATAATATTTATATCGTATAGTTTAGAGCCCCAGAAAGGAATTGACAAAGCACTCACCTTAGGAGTTTATCAAGTTTATAGATTTGTTTCGGCTAGATCACTTGACTTCCTCCTAAAATTTACATTAATAGCTATAATTAGGATACTACTTAGTAATCTTTATTTAAAGAATAACCTAACTACTTATATTCTTGAACTAACACAATACTCATATAATCATAATTTAGAAATTAAGATGCTAACTTACACTACTAGAAAAAAGGCATTTAGCCACGGATTTGGCAAAAAATCCGTGGCCAAGGAGATTAGCCACGGATTGGCCACGGATTAGCCACGGAAAAAATCCGTGGCTAAAAGTGGCGTGGCTAACCTTCACCACGGCTTTTTAGCCACGGCTGGGCTTAGCCACGGCCAAGCCGTAGCCAAGCCGTGGCTAATAGCCACGGGCAAACCGTGGCCAAGTTTGGCCACTTTTTTCTAGACATGGCCTAGCCGTGGCTAAGGGCCACGGATTAGCCACGGTTTGGCCGTGGCTAATCCGTGGCCACTGGAAAAAAAAAAAAGGTAATTACACCCAAACCCGCGGCCCAATCCGGACCCGCGCCCCAACCCGGACCTGAAACCCGCGCCCCAACCCAAGCTTTTTTTTTTGCGCTCAAGGAGATTCGAACACGGGACATCAATGTTATAAATGGAGCATGTAACCGTTGCGCCAAGGGAGTTCTTTGGTTATTGATTGATTTTTTTTATACTTAAACTATATTGTTACAATATTTTAAACTAAAATTATCTAATAAATTTCATTAGTTTTATCAATTTTTTTAATTTAATTTTAGTAATTTTTATAAATTATTAACCAATTATTTTTTTAAAAAAAATAAAGATATTTACCTTTGACTTTATCGTTCAATATTCAACTTTTTTTTTATGACAAATATTTAATAAACTAATATATCAAAACAAAAATTATAACAAAAGTCTATTTATATAATTTATATTTAGATAATAGCAACTTTAATTCGTGATAATTTGTCAATATCCGTGGCTAATTGTTTTTTTTCATTTTTTTTTGCACCACAGATAAATTTATATATATATATATATTGATACATATGTAAATTTATATTGATACATATATTTATATATCCAAGTATATATGTACCAATATATATATATATATATATATTTGTGACTAATCCATGGCTATATTTATATATATATATATCATGTATATATATACATATGTTCAAGTATATATATATCAATATATGTGTATATATATATTTCCAAGTATATATATCATATATACATATATCAATATACGTATATGTCAATGTGTATCTCATATATATTAATATATTATATGTACATTCTAATCCTCTATATATAGTCTATATGATATAAGTATATATCTATATAGAACATATCTAATATATGTTATAAATGTAGTGTACGTATATATAGATCCAATATATATATATATATATATATCTAATCATATGTACTATATATGATCAATCATCTATATGAAATAAACATATATTAGTGTATTATATATCTAATATATGTTATATATGTACTTATACATCTAATATATATACAGCTAATTATATATAAATACACATATATATAAGTATATCTAATCTTATACGTATGTAATATATCGAATCATTTATTATATATATCAATATATATAATATAATATATATATATATATATTACTTAAGTATAGCAAAAATTAATTATTAAACAAAAAGTTAAAGTGGTGTAGTGGTTTAATGCTCTAACTTTAACTAACAGGTCAAGAGTTCAAATCATATTTGTTGCAAAAAAAAAATAAAAATTTTTAGCCACGGCCAGACCGTGGCTAAATTAGCCACGGTCTGGCCGTGGCTAAGGGCCACGGTATAGCCACGGTCTAGCCGTGGCTGGCTTAGCCACGGTCAGGCCGTGGTTAATCCGTGGCCCTTAGCCACGGCCTGGCCGTGGCTAATCCAGCCACGGCTAGGCCGTGGCTAGACCGTGGCTAAGGGCCACGGCTTAGCCACGGTCTGGCCGTGGCCAAATTAGCCACGGCTAGGCCGTGGCCAAGCCGTGGCTAACCATTGGCCGCAAAACTGGCGCCAAATTTAGCCACGACATTTAGCCACGGCTTGGCCGTGGCTAAATCAGCCACGGGTAATCCGTGGCCAATCCGTGGCTAAAGCTCAAAATTTTTTTTTCACCGAAAACCGTTGCTAATCCGTGGCTAATCCGTGGCTAATAGCCACGGATTAGCCACGGATTTTTCCCGTGGCTAAAATCCGTGGCTATTTGCTCTTTTTCTAGTAGTGAATTATACCTAGTATCCACTTTAAGAAAATATTGTACATTTTCACATAATCTCACATAAAAACATAAGGAACATATTCTCATATTTTAAATTATAAAAGCATATTAAAACCATATTTTGGAATGATAACTAAGCATGCTTTATTTCTAATTTTATGAACATAGAGCATAATTACAACTAAAAAAAACATGCTTTCTAGCAAGTATTAAAAGAATAGCATTCAAGAAAATAGCATGTAACATAAGACTTATGTCTAAGTTAATCATGAAATATCAACTTAAGAAAATCACTTTAAAAATAAACAATCTACTAAACCAAGAGCATTGAAGCATGCTTGGCAAGAACTTTTACTCATGAGCATTGAAGCATGCTTTTAGCAAGAACTTTTACTCAAGAGCATTGAAGCATGCCTTAGCAAGAACTTTTACTCAAGGTAAGCATGAATAACACTCTTATTTATGGGTTTAAGCAAGGTTTCTACCTTCAAGAGTATGTGAGGGAAATAAGGGAGTATATAGAAGGATAATAGGTATATATGTATGAAAAAAGAAGGTTTTATTGATGTATATATAGGTGGGGAAGATTTGCTATAAATAGAGAGTGTTTTGTGTGTTGAGAGTGGAGTGAGTGTGGGTGGGTGATTTTAGGCGGGATTTTTGGTTTGTGTGGGGGAGAATGAAGACAATGGCCCCCCTTTTATAGAGTTTAGGGCAAGAAATAGGATTTTTATAATATAAGGTCAATTTACAAGATAAGATAGGATAAGATAGGATAAGATAAGATAGGATAAGATAAGATAGGATAGGATAAGATAGGATAAGATAAGATAGGATAAGATAGGATAAGATAGGATAGGATAAGATAGGATATGATAAGATAAGATAAGATAAGATAAGATAAGATAAGATAGGATAAGATATTTTAATAAAATATGAAAAAAATCAAATAAAATCTGATATTTTTTTGTCATAATATTATAAAATCTGAAATCATATCTTTATTTAATTAAATTTCGAATTTGTACTTATTTATATTTGTAAAAATCGAAAATTAGGGTTTTAGGGCATAAAATTAGGGTTTTAAGGCTTAAAATTCGAAAATTCATAAATAATTTAGAAAAATTCCAAAATGATGAAATTATATCTTTATAAATCTGAAATTATATGTATATTTTTCAGAAATTTAAAATGTTTTAGTTATATTTTCAAAAATTGCAATTTAGGACATAAGATTTCGAAAATTGTGTTAGAATGTCAAATACGTTTAAAGTTTGAAAAATCATGTAATTATCACGTCACATAATTCACATATAAAAGAAGGATCATACAAAACATGAAATATTAGTAAGCATGCATGTATATGAAAAGAACCGATTTAGATTGTTGTTAGACCAAAAATCGGGATGTCACAACAAGTGGGGGCACTTTGTGCTTAAACTTACTTCTTTGGGATGAGGTTGCTGATGAGGGAGATGAGGGTATAGAAGACGAGATCGTAGTTGAATGTGGTTGAGGAGTGATGTGAGGAGTGGAGCACACAATGTGCCATTACAATGGGATCTGGTTGGAGTTAGAGGACGAGAAGAGAAGGGTGATTGAGATTAGTTTTCATTTAGAAACACCCTACTCCATCTGCGACTCTAATCTTGAGGATAGGATGAATAATGCCACCACCCCTCCCCCCAAAGCTATGTATTCATTCACTACCATCATCTAGTTAATTAGAGGGTAGTGATTCCCTATTAGTGATGATATAGTTCATATCTTGAATGCAATTCACTTATCTACTACGCAAGTGCTTCCCAACTCATACGCTCTCATTTATTCTTTTGTCATTTCCATGAGAAGCATCAATCAACCATCTTTTGTGGCTAATTTTTCCTATCTCTTCCAAGTTAATGCATCGAATAGGTCCTCAAAGGGTGATTCCCCCTTGCCCCTTGGATAACCATGGTTTTTTCTTCATATCCTCAAACGAAAGAAATTCATCGAGATCCCCATTTCTTCTCATGGGGAGTGACGCTCGCATTTAAGTACAATTTGTACCTTTGACAAGAACAATGCTTAAAGATAAATAGATTATCAATTCAACAAATTATTTGGATACTTAGTTTGCATAATAAATTTTCATAGTAGTCATGTGACAATAGGATTTACAAACTTTCTATATCTTTCATAGAAATTTTAATATTTCGAGCATCTAAGTGACTGGTCCAATGTGAAATTAACAATGGTACAATTTATCGAAACCCCTCATCCCTCTTTTACCCCAAATGAAGGTTGGCATAGTTGCAAAAAGAAAAAGAAAAGAAAAGAAAAGAAAAAAACAACCCTTTGTTTTGAAAATCATTAAAATTGTTGATTTTAGTTCTATCGATGAACCTGACGAATGGAGGAACATATGTAAATACTTTTAGGGATCTCTGAGTTCCCTTTTTTATATAAAAAAAGGGAAAAAGGGCCATCAAATTTGTCTTTTCCACAATGCACATTAGTGCACATCACGCATTTGCAAGTTGTTATGCGCCAAAACACAGTTAATTAGAAAATCCTAGTGAGGAGAGAACTCTCCATCTCCTCCTTTCATTTTGTTCGAAGTTTGTTTTGAACTTTTGCGAGTGTGTATAAGAGTGCATAATCTTGTTCATGCTGTAATAATATTAAAAATTAATTATATACTATTGTAAGTTGTGAGAATTTCATCATTGGTGTGCCACAATTAGTTCCTAATGCATTTCTCACGAAACCGCTCAACTCCTAATAACCCAACTTCCTTTCCAAAAGCCTTCAAGTTTTTTGCAGAATCATGTTATTGATATTGAAATTTTCTTTATAAGATGCTTTTGAGTATTTTTTGGGCTTCAACTGAAATTCCATTTGATTATCTTATGCCCTAATTCTTACCAGATTTTCCATATTGAAATCATTTACTTCCATTGATATATCAAGTTTTGGAATGACAGATAATGTGTTGGCACTTCAATAACACTCAATTGATTTTTCTATTCATTAGCTTTCCTTTGATGTAGTTAATTTTATCATTTTTAAGGCACATTTACGGTCTAGGCAATAGATACAAGGACAAACAAATGCTTCATACGTATATGTGTTGGTACTTCGTTCTACGGTTTTTTTTTTAATGTTTGTATATATTTGAACATCCTGATATATAGAAAGACGTGGCTATTTGTAAGGCTTTTATTGAAGTCCCACATAACAGCTTTGTATCAGACGATATAACTCATGTTCCACTCCAAAGTTTTTAGGCCAAGACGAAGTTAGACTTGACGAAGCTAACATGTTGATAGCAAATCATTAGACATGATGATATATAAGGTACTCCAATTTATTCTAATGTTTATTTTATATTTTTTTAAATGACTACATTTATAGTGTAAAGTATATATTCTTGTTTGTTGGATGACTCTGCTACGACAAAAAGTTCTTTCTACTTCTCCTGTATTTTCTATAAATTATTGTTTATACAAATTAGATACTGATGTTCTTTACAATAGTTCATCAATGCAGGCAAATCGTATGTGGCTGGCGGACCTAGAAAAGTGATAATAAAATTGTGAAGCTTCTATCGCATATTGAAGTTTTATAGAGAGCCAACAAGCACGGGTGATAGAATCTAACCTATTGCACTTTCATTATTTTGATTGAATTTCTTAATTTGTATGTCGACAAACTCAGACATCTCATGCATTTCAATGAGTCTTTGTTCTTTATTAGAAGTTTTTAGAGTAAAATATAGGAAGTAGGGCAAATTAGTTCTACACCCCTTGAGGTATAGTGTAATTAGAAACTAGTTCCTCTTATTTTAAAAATTACAAATACCCCCTTGAGGTTTAGAACCTTCTTGTAAATATTAATAGAAATATCCAAAAGATAACTTTTCTGCCACGAGCCTAGCTCAAGCGTCTAAGCGTTCACCTAGCTTAGAGCCGTGTACGGTGTCGGCCTACACCGACAGTGGCTATCACCAGTCTGCCCCTTTCTTTTTCCCTTTTCCTTAACCTAACACAATATTATTCATTTAGGTAGTTTCTACCTAGACATTATACACCGCTAATTGAATTAACAAGAAAATATGAAGAAGTAAGGATCGACGACTTTTCTTATGGTTTGTTGAGTTTCTCAACTGCGAATTGCTAGCACTCCTCACCTTCCTCTTTTTCTCCTTTCTCCCTCTCTCTCGGCTTCCTTTCTTTTCTCTCTTTGTCGTTGTTGTGTGTGTGTTTGTGCGTTTCTTAGCTGGAACAATTTCGAACAATGTCTTTTTCAAGATTCGTACAAGTCATGTTGACTTTTAATTTTATTTACTTAGATCATTACTTGTGTACTTGTTTTTCTTTACTTATAGGCATATCATCTTATACGTTTTTCGCTTTACATTACTTAAGTAATTACCTTGTAAAATATAGATAAGGCATAATTTAACACATAGTCGCCTCATGCAAGTTACAAATTTCAATATCTTGGCACATAACATAGACATTTAAGTAACACTAGTAAGACGGTCAGAAACTACATACAGATATTTCCGTTTATCCTAAACTTATAAGTTGTCTAGGGATTCGTATCCGACCCTGAAAACTATTTAGGGTGTCTTAGGTTAACACATATGTTCTTATCTTAAATTGAATAAATTAAACAGTAATCTAATTATTCTTGTTATTGCATTAAACTTATATTTTTGAACTAAACACATAGTTAAATTTCTTATCGAGCCTGCATAATTTCGGCCTGCCCCGATTCTAACCCACGCCATAGCACAATAGATGTGTACACTTGCCCCAAGATGGCAAGTGTTCGCACTCTGCCTTCACAGACGACAACGCGCTTGCTTGTGCACACGCCTTGCACACAGCGTTGCCCCAAGAGGTCATTCCCACGCACCTGCAAGACCTAGCGCATGCTCGCCCGTGCATTTTTGTATGTTGCTGCTTTACGCAATGTGTGGTAGCACTACGCTTTATTGCGCTCTATTGTGCGCCGAAGCGTGGCGCCCTTCCACGTGTTGTCTGTTGAGCATGCAACGTACGAACTACTCTGTGCGCACATTGTTGAGTGGGATCGGTTCTATTCCCACACATTGCTTGACATTTGGGAGCTTGTGTGCCTGGCCTTCGGGCCTATTATCGTACGCGTCTTGGACAGCTTGCTCCACTTCACCCTTGCCTCCTTTATAGTACTACTCCCCCCACACTTCACCAACACAAATGCCATTCAACATAGAATTTTCAAATACACATGCAAGCATCCCTTTCCCATTAATCTCGGGCGCAGATCGGCGAGGCTCAACTAGTGCGCACTGCGATGCCATGAGCCTGACTCGAGCTTCTAAGCACTTTCCTAGCTCAAGCAGCACACATTGGCAGCCAATACTGACGATGACCATTGCAGATCTGCCCCTTCCTTTTTTGCTTTTCCTTAATCTAACACAATATTATTCATTTACGTAGTTTCTACCAAGACATCATACACCATTAATTGAATTAATAAGAAAATATGAAAAAGTAAGGATCGATGACTTTTCTTATGGTTTGTCGAGTCTCTAAAAGGCGAATTGCTAGCACTCTTTCACGTTCTTCTTCTTTTCTCCTTTCTCCTCCCTCGGCTTCCTTTCTTTTCTCTCTTTCTTGTTGTGAGTGTGTGTATGTGTGCACTTGTTTGTAGCCATGTGTGTGTATGTGTGCGCTTGTGTGTAGCCATTTGTGCGTAGACGTGTGGGTATGTTTATGCACTTTGTTTGTGTGCTCTAGTTAGTCTTAAGTTTCAAAGGATGTCCACATTCATCCCTTAATAGGTCTTGAATGGTGATTATGAGTCTTGATGCCCATTGATCCTCATCAAGGCCATTCGATGCCCATTGATCCTCATCAAGGCCATTCGATGCCTTATTCAAAATTCAAAATTTTGAATTATTCATATTTTTTATTGTGTAAAATGAAGTATTTATAAGTAAATCTTAAGGGTTTGGCATATTCTTCCCATTTACTAACTATTGATTAGTCTAGCAGGATGAAGTATTAAATCCTTTAAGCAAAACTTAGAGTTCGAATCCTAGAGTTGTAAAAGGAGCTAGGTTGGGAGGATCGTTCTCATAATGGGCATCTGCAATATTCAATTCTAATTAGTCAATCAGTGGATCAGAAGTGGGTGACTAAGACAAAAAAGAAAGAAAAGAAAAGAAAAAAAAAGAGAAAACTCTCCCTATTTAGTTAGCTATTATTCAAACATTGGACCTTAAAATGCTGAAATAGGGAGTCTTGCTATTAGGCTATTTGGGAATTTCTTCTTGTTCTTAGGTTTTCATTCGTACTAAAATATCGAAGGTATTACAGTACTCGCCATTCTTCACTCGCTGTATGGAGAGCAACAATTTATAATGTAAATTTAGGGTCTAAGAATTAACAGTTGCTTTCTCATTCTTTAATAGTCCTCAACCTATTTCCATGAGATGACCCACACCTTTGATATTAAAATATTATTTTTTATTAATAAAGTATGGATATTTCAATCAATTTAGGCAATTGGGCCATAATCACTAAAAAATTTCTGAAATAGGGAGGTAAGACCAAGCTAGTAGTGATGGCAATGAAGCGGGTATGGGACGGGTTTGGCCAAATTCGGAGACCCGCCCCTGCTGAAAATTTCTAGACTCGGACACGGACTGGCCCTGGACCCAGCGGATCCGGGTTCAACCCGGTAAACCTAGTTCAATATTTTAAAATAATTAAAAGAATTATTTTTAAAAAAAAGCTATATTATCATAATTTTTTAATCATAAAAAAATAATACTATTACCAAAGCACTAATTATTTATAAATTTCTATAAATATATTTTAAATTTTGAAAAATTAAACATCTTTATTGCATATTTATTTGCACATATTTTGAAATTATTACTTAACTAATAATGTTAGATAATTATTTTTATATATAGGAATATCATATTTATTTTTATGTGACTATTTATATGATATATACTTTTGTATATAAAGTATAGATACGTATCATATAAATTTATATAAAATAATAAATACAAAATATATGTAAAATTCTAACGGGGTGGGATCCAAATTTTAAAATGAAGACCTAGGACTCATCTCGAACTCGATTGGGGGTTTATAAACGTGTTCATTGGTCCAATCTAGATCCATTGCCATCCCTACAAACCATGCTCCATTGGGTAGGAATCTCTAAAATGCAATCCTTGAAATTTAACAATAAGTTGCCCTTAATATAAAAAAAATGATAATACATAAATAAAAATATTTATTTTCCGTAAAGTAAATACTAGGTCGCCGAGAGAGAGAGAGAGAGGGGAGACCGTGCTCGTAAATAAACTACGAAATATTCTGACGAACGAGGAAAAAGCAGTTTGGTATACGAGTTGATCAGCGATTTATCGGGCTAAGGATGAAGAAGGAAGATACGGTGAAGTTGATAAGCGCCGAGGGATTTGAATTCGTCATCGACAAAAAGGCTGCCATGGTTTCTCAGACCATCCGCAATATGCTCACTTCTCCAGGTCTACTATTTGTAAAATTCTCAACAATAATTAGCTAGAAATTTCTGAAATCTACACTTTTTTTTTGGTCTTTTTTGAGCAGAAATTTGGTTTTAATAGAGGCTGGAAATACTTACGTTGCTTAATTTTCTACACACTTGGTAATTGGGATATTAGTGCGTTGATGTTGTTTTCCGAGGAAATTTCGGGAAGGCTTTTGAGGGATGGACACTTCTAATTGATTCTAAAGAAGCTTTGATTTCGAGAAGAGTACATGAATTATGATACTGAGAAAATTGAATTTCATTTTCTTTTAGTTTTTGGCAGTCTTTTGTGAGTAAATGCCCTTTTCAAGGAGAGTTTTTGGATATTCATTCATAGATGGGATGGGGGTATTTTCACTGAAAAATCTTGATTAATAAGAAAGTGATGTATCTTGAATTACCAGAAATCAGGTTTTTGATAAATGTCAGTTGTTTCCAGGATTTGGGCTTTCATATAATTGGATTTGCTTTTTGTTGTGATATTGTCTTCGGAGGAATTTATGCAATTGAACGTGTTTTAGGTAGTTTTGCTGAAACTGAACATGGAGAGGTGACATTTCCGGAGATAAGCACTACTATTCTGGAGAAGATTTGCCAGTACTTTTACTGGTCTCTTCAATATGCCAGGTTTGCTCCTCCTTCTTAATAACTTTCTATGTATTTATTTTTAAGGAGATCGAAAGTTTCCTATCCACCTGCGAAATTGAATTACTTGGTTTGCTGATTGGTAGTATGAGGATTAATTCTCATTTGTCTGGTGAGTTCGTGTTAGGTTCTGACAAGAGAATGTGTCTATTTTGGTTTTCACTTTATGCTGTGGTTGTATGTGATCTCATATGTGCATGATGTAATTAGGTGCTATTAGAGTTTGTTTCTATGACTAACGGCAAATTCCAAGCCTCACGAGGGGTTATTTCTTTCGTACACCATACTTTGTCTAATATAAATTATGATTGGCATGTGAAAGCTTAATACGAGAGAAAGTTCACTGGTGATTTGTGGCCTCAAATCATCCATGAATTAGCATTAACATTCTGACTAGGCACCATTGTTCGTGTTATCTGTGTGTGCATTTCATGAATTAAGCTGCTGATTGAGGCTGTCCAACTAAGGCTGATGCAGCAGCTGGTATTCTTCAATTTTAAGGGTGTTTTTCTATGGCCAAATTCACCACTAAGTCGAGTGAGTGCTGGCTGATTTTGCCATGCTTTGCCATGACACGAAGCCATTTCAATGGTCCAATCAATTACAAATTACTTCTTTTTAACAAGAAGTAGCTTTTATTTCACAGGGACAATATATGATGTCATGTACTTGATTAATCTTATTAGGTTAAACAGAAAATTGTCCTTTTTCCTAGGGTTCTGTATGATTAATGAGTTCGTAAGAGTATGAAATGAGCATGTTCATTAGTTAGTGAAAATGTCTGAAACAAAAATTGGTTGTCTTCTGATTGACATGCTTAGACTAAGGCTGTCCAATGCACTGGTTAGCAAACCTTTATTGGACTGATATCAGTGATTGCATCAGTTTCTGCCTTTCTGGGAGTGGTCCTACATTAAACTTATACTCGTTGAAGAGAAAAGAAAGATTGTGGAACTTTTTATTTTAGTTTTACAGAAGATTGCTCCTTTCTTTTTGTTTGATCTGGATAGGATATTGTAGATTAGTGTTGCACTTTGTTACGGTGTTATTTAACATGGAAAACTAAGGAACACTTTCTTCTCTACTTGCATTTTCTGCATCAGAAACAACAGGGTGGAAAATATGGATTCCATATATTTTGCTTCATGCCTTTGACCTAAAATTTTTTGGCATCTCCCCATGATTTTGATACCTGTTACTGTTAGTGGGATGCTCAAAAATGAACAAATAAGGGAAGGCTGTTGGTGGGGGGGCCAATCATGCATTTGAGAAATTGAGTCAAATGACTGATGATTTATTTGTTGGAGCATGTCACAGTTTTTTGCGGGTCCAATTCCTCAGACAGGCTGCTTATGAGAGAATGCTCAGTTATTATAATTAATTCGCAATGTACTGGCTCGATGGTGAAAGCCAGATTGACCTAGTGAATGCATGTGGCTTTAATCCCCACTGAAAAGTATCATAAAAGCTCTTGGTTCATTTCCAATAAAAAATGGTGGGATAGCCATGACCTGCATGGAGCATTGGGAGCCTTCTTTGGAGATGTGTAAAAAAAATCTAGTTACAAGTACACATTAAAAATTCCTGTTGGCCGGTTGGGACTGCAACCCGCTCTAGGAATATTCTTGATTTGTCCTCGTCTGGCACTGCTGCACTAGAATTGATGGGCTGAACATTCCTTTTCTTTTTTCTTCTAGTTTGCTCTTTTCCTGAGCTGCTTCCCTCCTGTGAGCTTGTTCAATAACTTCACATTTTTCCCACATGAATCTCCAAAAATGTCTGCCAATAAATAATAATGCACATTAAATCTAGCCCACAAAATTTGATTCAAAACGCACATAATTAGATACAATATGCGTAACACACTGATCCATAAGCCAAAATAAATCGAACTATCATTTTCTATCTGAACCTCACATGCTTTTTGGTAAGAAAATGTAGCAAAATAACTTCATTTATATCTTTATTTGTTTTTTTTTTTTTCCTGGGGGTTCAGGGCCATCTTTGTTTTTCCATCTGTAGATGCATGTCTTTTTTCAATCTGTTTTAAAATTTCCGACCACTTAGCTTAGACTGTCAAATACTGCAGATTTTCATCTTGGAGAGGAAACTAAAATATAGAACCAGAATTCTAACCAGAGGTTCTTATTACATCACTGTCACCTATGTATCAGAGATAATTTTAAATATTTGATGATATTACTTTGTAACTATCTCTGGGTGGAATTCTTTTTTCCCCCAATTCGCTGCATGGCTGCCTCAGGGATACCAGCTGTTCCTGTGGTAATTTACTCGACCAAACAAACTTCATGGAATCTGCTGCAAATCTCACAATGTGAAATAATGCCTTTTACATTCTTGGTTATTGCCTTTTCTATTGTGGTTTGAGAATGTGGGGAAGGGGTCTGGTTAAGATCTTGTTGGCATATATTATGGATCATTCTGTTACATAGAATACCGTCCTGGAGTTCTGAAGTGTGGTTTTAATAAATCTGGTCTCGAGATTAGAAGTCAACTAAGCTCAGAGTGTAGATTTCTTGCTTTTCAAAATAGTTTTTCTATTCTAGATTCAAGTAAATTTGAGTTTGTTTTCCTCAAACTTTGTCTCTGTTTCGTAATTTCCTTGTATTCTTCAAATATAACCATTATTTTTCAGTATCAACCTCAATTGTTTCTTGTACTGCCTCAGTTGAAGAAAATTAAGAATCTAAGGAAGATTCACAAGGATTGTCAACCCCATGATTCACATAAAAATCTTCATTCATAGAGTTCAATTATCCAGAGAAGGATTTCCAATTGAATCATTACTATGTCAACTGATTGTCTAAGACATGCGGAAGAAATGTATTCGGCAAGTTAAGATGTTACACGGGGAATCAAGTTTCATGATGAATGAATATGATGCGAAAGCATAGACTCCTTGATAAAAAATGACCACTCCCGCACATTTCTTTCATCTCTTTGAGATTGTTATGTACTCTTGATAATTTCATATCATTGTAGATATTGTACCACAATGGCCATTAGTGTGCTCTTCCAGAAAAATCTCTAGTTGACAATCTTAGTGACCATTCGATAAAGTATGTTGCTGTGAAATGATCCTACATAAGTTAAACCAATCAGTTATCGAAACGATTGTTCTCACGGCAAACTTTGGAACTTTATTTATCCAGTTATAACCAAAATGTCTGTGATTATGGCGTAATGGGAACACTGACAATAGGCAGATTTATAATTTTTCGCCTTCTCTCTAGATTTTTGGCACAATTAACGATGACAGTTTGCATGGACCTTTTATTCTGTAGTGGCAAGGAAACTGAGTTCCACATTGAACCTGAGCTGACTTTGGAGCTTATGATGGCGGCTAATTACCTACATACCTGAACAGGCCCCAAAAGCTTTCCGGCAACATCTCCAATTAAACTTTGTAAGTGTTTTGCTCATGATACTTCTTTCTGTAAATATCTTTGTCTTTTTCATGAAACAATTCTATCTGGTCTTCATAACCATAGGGGAGCTAATAAATCCTGCTGTTTTCCTCTCTTTTCGTTTTTTATGGTTTCTATGTCGTTGTTGTTGTTGTTGTTGTTGTTGTTATTATTATTTCGTTTTCACATCAGGGAAGATAAATGAGATGGTGCCGTTATGCAGAAAGCTAAGTGTGCTTACATTTGATGCTCCTTTAGTTTTTAAAGTTTCCGTTTCCTTAATGTTGTCGCTATACGTGGAACCGAGCGAGGTGGTGTTCAACGACTCTAGTGTTAATACTTGAGAATGTAGTATTTGTACTATTCTAACTGTAGATCTAACAAACTTATGGAAAAGTCCAGTTCGACATAGTGACTGCTTAACTATGTGTAACTTTGTTTGTTTCTCCGTTCAGAACTTCTCTTTCTGATATGATATATACACCTCATGGTCCTCACTCACTCAGTATGACTAGAAGGAACGCTACTATGTTTATGCCTAGGGTTGAATCAAGATAGATGCTACGGCGTTGTTGGTGTTAAGATGCTATGGACATGTTTGATTCAATCTTAAATGGTATTTACATCCCATGAAACCACTTTATAAGTATGATATGATGACGGGTTTTTAATGAGCCGTGTGACTTGAAATTTGGGCTGAATTTTAAATGTCTTAACATGGTCTATAATAGTCCCACCTACCTATGAGATAAATTTTGCAAATTTCAACGAAGAGAATATTGATTCTAAAACAAACATATTTACCAAATGCACTAAACATAAATCCACTCTTTCAGTGAAATGATTTTACCAGGATGGCAAAGAAAGTGCTGTGGAAAAGCACGAGACCACGAATTGGTATTAAAACTCCAACGCATCAGTGCAAGAAATTATAATCACGGGATCATAGTCCTACTGTTTTCCCCCATATATTAAATGTTTTATACTTATTCCTTGTGAAGTAATGATTTCAGCATTTTTCTGTTTCCTCGTTTTCATAATTACCAAATAGGGCTGAAAAATGAATTGCTTTGTTCGATATTTGATTCGAGATCATAAGATGCTCGTTTGTCGTTTAGGATTTGAAACTTGGTTTGAACTCGATTCAATTAATTAAAATATGATAATGTATGTGTGAAAATATAAAACAACTAGAATTTGACTCGAGTTCGGTTTGATTAAAGAACATTTGAGATCGGCTCGTTTAACAATCGAATCAAATTCAAACAAAATTTCAAGTTTGATAAGAAATTCAAATTGAGCTTAAAAAATATTTTATTTGACTTGACTCCATCCGATTACATCCCTATTACCAAAATTTACCTTTTAATATGAAACTATTAGGATTTTGTACCAAAAAAATAAAAAAGAAAATAGCTGCAAATTGAAGTAAACTCTGTGTTATCCCTGGGCCCAATGGTCTTTATAATTTACTAACCAAAATATTCTTGAATTTATCATATCACAATTTTTGAAATTATGAATAGCACCCACAATATTCTCGACTCAATTGGACACATGAAGAAGCTGAAGAAGTGGAATGCCTACAGCAAGAAATAATGACAATGAACACAATTATTGAAGGGTCCAGGCGACGTGCTAATATGGAATTGGATAGTGACTAACTTTTTTACGCTAAATCTAGTGATATCATCTTGCTTGCTATGCCAACTTGTATTATCATTTGCAAAGCAACACACATATTGGTTTGTTTGATAGAGAGAAAAATGGGAGGAATGAGAAGGGAAGGAAGGAAAATAAGAAGAAAGAAATCATTTTTCTTCGTTTAGTTGCGGGTGGAAAAATGTGAGAAAAGAAAAAAAAAAATTATGGGGCCCGCCAATTATTTTTCCTCCCAAAACTATAAGGAAAATGGAAGGAAAAGATTACAACTATTTTTTTCATTTTCGTACCATTCATTTGCCTTTCATCCAAACAATCATGTGGAAAATTAAAATTTACCCATTTTCTTTCCTCTCTATTTTCTTTCCTTTGCTAAACACACTATTAGATATCACGAGATGTTTTTGGTGTTTTTATAAGTTTAAAAATCTTATTTTAGAAATAAATTGTCAAAGTGTTTGGATAGATAAGGTTAAACAACTTATAAGATGTTTTAGGGTTTTATAACTTTGTATGATAAGTCTATAAGCTCTTTCTGATATAATAACAAAATATTATATGGCGACATTAATGTTGTGTGGGTAAATATTTTTTGAAATGGTAAGAATGTGATATGAACAATAATTAATGATATTTGATTGAAATTGAAAGAGTGATTCCATAGGATTTGATTGAAATCGTGCACACAATGTGGTTGCAAATAATATATCAGGTCTACTTGCAGTTAAGCACAATAAATTTCCAATAGCACCCCGATATAATTTTTTATTTACCTCCTAACCTTCTTCATCCTTATCCAATTTCATGGAAGTAGACATTGGCGTGGATGTTGGTTTGCAATCTTTCATATGGAACTTCCAAAGTATGTCTTTTATGCGTTATTCTTGACATAGTAAAGTTCCCTTAGGTATTTGAGTGATTTGTAGTCCCAAAAAGTAGTTTAACTCACCCGTGAAACTCATTTTGAATTTCTATTGCATGCACTTGGAGAAATTTTGGCCAAGATCATTATTAGTGCCTCTAAAAATTATATCGTCGACATAAATTTGTATAACAAGCAAGTCATTTTTGACTTCTTTAATGAAAAGGGTGGTGTCTATAGTCCCCATACAAAAATGGTTTGAAAGCAAATAAGTGCTTAGCCTTTCATACCATGTTCGTGGGGCCTTGTTTAATACCATACAAGGCTTTTGAAAGCTTGTAAACATGGTTTGGACTTTTTTTTTTTTTTCTATAAACCCTGGAGGTTGGGAGACATAAACTTCTTCATGAATAAAATCATTTATAAATACACTTTTTACGTCCAATTGATAAAGAGTGAATTGTTTAAAGGTTGCATATGCTAAAAGCATTCGTATTGATTCTAACCTAGCTACAGGAGCATAAGTTTCATCAAAATCAATACCTTCTTGCTTGCTATAGCCCTTAGCCACTAGGCGAGCTTTGTTTCGAGTGATCTTACTATCTTCATTCATCTTGTTTCTAAACATCCATTTAGTTCCCACAAGGGATTTGTTTTCTAATTTTTCGACCAAGGTCTAAACTTTATTCTTCTCAAATTAGCTTAATTCTTCTTCCATTGCTTTGACCCAGGACAGATCCTTTAACGAATTTTCACTGTTCTTTGGCTCAACAATAGAAAGAAATGTCTCATTGTCTACATTTTCTAATGTGAATCGTTGAGCTTGTGATCTGGTAGTTATGCTGGAATTCGAGTCACCAATAACTTTGTCAAGTGCATGACTTGAAGCATGCTTGAACTGTCTTGGTACTTTTTGAGGTTCTAGGTTTGTGTTTTCATGTCCTTCTGAAACTGCATTTTTCAGTATTTTCTTCACAGGAACTTTGTTGCGAAGTTCCAGTTCCTTCATCTATAGGGCTTCTTGTGGCGATTATCTCAATTGGAATTTCAGTGCTCAAGGTTCCTTGGCAATGGGGTTAGTCTCATCAAATATAACATGCATGAACTATTGGACACTTCCTTTTTTCTTATTAAAACCACAAAAGGTTTTGTATTGTTTGAGTACCCAACAAATATTCCTTCGTGCGACTTAGAATCAAATTTGTCAAGGTTTGTCGATCATTTAGTATAAAGCACTTACAACCAAAAACATGAAAATATGAAATGGTTGGAACCTTATTGTGCCAAAGTTCATCTGGAATTCTTTTGAGAATTGGTCGAATAAAAACTTGGTTTGACACATAGCAAGCGGTATTCACAACTTCAGCCCGAAAGGATTTTGGCAAGTCATTGAACATTGTTCTAGTAATTTCTTGGAGAATTCTCTTTTTGTGCTCGATGACCCTATTTTGTTGAGGAGTTCTAGGAGCTGAAAACTCGTGTATATATCCATTTTCATCAAAAAAAATTAAGAAAAGCTTTTCATCGAATTCTGTTCCATGATCACTTCTTTTCTTCTTAATAAAGCACCCTTTTCATTTTATATACGTTTGGTCAGTATAATGAAGCTAGAGAGTGCTTCATTTTTGTAAGCAAGAAATAATACCCAAATAAACCTTGTATAATCATTGACAATAACAAAAGCATACCTTTTCAAGCAATGCTTTGAGTTCTTATTGGCCTAAACAGATCAAGGTGCAATAGTTCTGGGGGCACATTAATCGAGATGGCATATTTTGTTTTGACTGAGGATCGTACTTGCTTTCCTTTTGACATATATCGCATACTTTGTCTTTGACAAAGTGTACTTTGGGAATTCCTTTAACAAGCCCTTTCTCTTAGAGTTGAGGCCAGTAGATTCCATATTGACATGCCCAAGAAGTCAGTGCCATGTCCGATTAGTATCTTCTGCAGCTGTATGACACTTAACATTTTAGTTGGTTAAATCAGTAAGTTTTAGACTATGCAGAGAAGATTATATCACCATTTTTCAAGATGAGATGGTATATAAGAGAGAATTTAATTTGATAGTTTCATCACATAGTTCGCTTATACTTATGAGATTATGTTCTGATCCTCCTACCAACCACACATTTTCAATATAAGTACCAGACCCTTTACCAACAATTGGAGCCCTGGTGTTATTTGTGACGGTAAAATGTCCTCCGTTGAAGTTTTCCAATTTTGCAAAGGCTTCTTTATTCCCCATCATATGTCTAGAGCATCCACTATCAAGGATCCACTTGTCATTCTTGGAGTGCTCTCTATGATATTCCTAAAAGTGTAAAGGTTTTTAGGTACCCCTTCTATTTTTGAGTCCTTCAGGTTTAGTTCTAATTGGCTTTGGAACCCAAATCCATTTTGTCTTGGGTCTAGTTAAATAGTAATAATATGACATATGATCAAATTTTCCACATTTTTAGCATTTGTTATTCTTTTCGGTAAGAAGTCTTTTCATTCTTCCTCACATAATTTGACTTTTTAAAACTATGTAAGGTAGTTACAAGCGTGGAATTTTCTTCTAATAAGACTTCATTTTCTTTTTCAAGCATTGCTTTTTCTTCTCTTATAAGGGCCAATGCTTCTAGGTTTTTTTTTTCTTCCATTTCCTGTTTTTCTTTAAGAATGCACAAGATGTTTCCTTCCAAAGTGTCCAAAGTTCTATTTCTTCTTGAAATTTTTGGTATTTTCCTTTGACTACTCTCAAGTAATTCATGTAGATTGATATCATCAAGATTTTCAAAGTATTTAGAGGAGGTGGTGGATTTTACCTGGTTATTTTCCATGAACGCAATGCAGTCTTTCTCATTATAAAATTGTTCAGTGTTTGAATCATCCCACGTCACTATTAGGGACTTGTTTTAGGCCTTGAATTCCATTTGAGTTGAGGACATTCCGGTTTGATATGACCAATTTCTCCACATTCATGACATATAATAGGATCCACTTTTTTGATGTTCTTATGTGTCAGTTTTCCTTAGATGTCCTTTCCGAAACCTTTTCTTGGCACTAGTGATCATGCGTAACCTCTTGGTGGTCAAGGCAAGTTCCGTGCCAAGTTGTTCTTCTGAAGCTCACTGAATACTTTGTGCTTCTTGGTCCACACTAAATGCTAAGGATTTTTTTCTCAAAATTATCCTCTTTAGTCATTAGTGTTAATTCATGAGAAATTAAAGACCCAAATACTTGTGCCATTGTTAATATATATATAGGTCTTTTGCCTCATGAATGGCAATCACTTTTGGACTCCATTCCTTGGGTAATGATCGAAGGATTTTTCTAGCTTGATCCTCTTCAGAAATTATTTTTCCAAGAGAAACCAAGTTATTAATAATTTCAAAGAACCTTGCATTCATTTGATTTATTGACTCACCCACTTTCATTTGAAACATTTTGTATTGATGAGTAAGTAATGCAATTCTTTCTTGCCTTACCTATGATGTCCCTTCATGAGTCACTTGAATCATGTCCCACTTCTTTTTGGCAGTAGCACATGTGCTTACCCGGTTGTACTCTTCTTTTGTGAGAGCACATGATAGTATGTATTTTGCCTTAGCCTTAAGCGAGAGTAATTTCATGTCCTTGTCTGTTAAATCCTCATATTTTTTTATCAATTTTCTTGTCACCATCGATTTTGGTGATAGAAAATGGCCCATGACTAACTACCCTCCATAGTCTGAAATTAATTGCAATGAAAAACTTCTCAATCAGATTTTTCTAGACTAAGTAATTTGTTCCATCAAATAGAGGGGGTCTAGAGTAGGATGATTCGTCAGCATAGACATCTACATGAGATAGAGCCATTTGGATCTTTTCTCAGGTTGGTTAAACCTTTTTTTCGAGAACCTACTCTAGTACCAATTGAAAGATTGAAGTACCAAAGAGTAAATGAATGCTTTTATTGAACTGGAATTAATCACAAGTTCCAGGATACAATATATTGAGCTTAACAGTAAGCTCTGGTACTTGTCAAACTGATGTTGTATCTTAGTTGTTTCACACACACTCACAACCCCACCACATTAAGTTGAATGAATACAATAGGCTAAGACACTCTCTTTATCACACTGATAAATTGGAGATGTACCTAGCTAACGATCAACATACACTATGATAGATACATGATGATCACTACATAATGATGATCTTGTGGAACTAAGACTCTCTATTTATATAGTGTTGTCCATCCTTTGTTAGTTCGGGACAAAGTTCCAACGGCTCTTTCCTTTTGGTGCTGTAAACAACTGCTCCTTCCTTTTGGTACTGAGATTTAATGATTCTTGCCTTATTCAGCCTTGATCTTTTCCTTAGCTTATTCTTTGTTAACGGCCCCTTTCCTTCTTAATTAATCCAACGACTTCTTTCCTTGTAGGGCTTTAACGGCTTGTTCCTTATCAGCCTTGATCTCCAACGGCTCCTTTCTTATTAAGCATGATTGAGTATCTTTGTCTTCTCCTTTCTATTTGGGCTAGTCCTAAAAGTTAGGTAACAAAGCACAATAAAAGCAATTTATTTATAAAATGCAATTGTCTCAATCAAATCCCAACAATCTTAACCGTCTACCCATATACGTGATGTGTATTGATGAGTTAAGGAAAAATGTAGCATAGTTATGTAGTAGAGGATATGAATATGAATGAGTAGGTGATGTTAGATAATAAGTTCTCCAAATGCTTTGGCTATTAAAAATCTAAATGGAAGTCGTAATAGCATATAAGTAATGAAAATTCTCACAACTTAACATAGTGCATGAAAATCTTATCATAGTGCGTATATTAGGTGTAGGTGCTCCATAGTATGGAGGTTTGTGAAAACTAACTAAAGATCTATTTGTCCATCTTATAGAAGTGGGTAGATCTCGTATGTACTCTGTATTGATTAATACTTATAAAATCATTGCATAAGGTGGATTGGCCATTTAAAAAGGAGTTTCCAAGAATTAGGTCATGATTGAGTTAATTATTAAGAACGCTATAATAATTACCAAGGCAAATAGGAAAATCAATCAAATCTTTTTAATCAAATCCTCGATATGAAAATAGAAAATAAAAGGACAGCCTTTACATGGTACTAGCTAAAGAGCTCACACTAATTGATTCAACAATCAGTTAGGCTTCATAGACAAACTGCTACATATTGATTATGGAGATTGAATACTATTAAATGAACTAGTGCCAAATCAGCACTTTAATCGTAGGCTACTCAACGACCATAGTACAAATTTCACCGATGGATTTTCGTATGAGGGCTATCACAGTTACCGTCGATTTTAAGAAATAGCAATTTGCATGATTTTCTCAATTGACAATTATTACAAAAGAAGTTCTCAAGATAGTTTTTTAAATCAAATTCAATTAATTTCCTACTTGCTAAAAACTCAACAACACGATTGTGAACATATCCTAACCGTTGATACCAACATGCTTTATTGTTTTTAGAAATTAATTAGCAGAGTAAGCTTTATGTCCTCCACCATCTAGAGCATAGAGATCCCCTTTCCTTGTCAAAATAAAAAATGCAAAGCATGTTATTTGCACATTGAATAGTGGATGGTAAATCTTCCTTGATTTCTGGAACTCCCGAAACATTGTTAAGTTTTATGGAAGCATTCCCACAATCAATTTTTGTGTCACCAATTTGAGTTATAAGTAGCAATTGTCCATTTTCTACTGTTGCTTCATCTCCACCTGTTTGTGGTCTTAAATTGATTAGCTTACCAAGATTTGAAGTCATGTGTTGTTGCACCTTGTTATTGTGGCTTGAATCAAATGATGGCCTCAATCTATACAAATAAGCAAACTTCAAATTGAAGAAGCTTGAAGAAAAGAATTCAAACTTTACTACTGAAGAGTTTGAATTCAAATTGAATTCATCTTGAATTGGATGATGCTTATCTCTCAGCATGAGATAATGCTTATCCATTAGTATTGGATAATGCTTATCTCTTAGTACTAGATAACGATTATCCATTAGCATTGGATAATGCTTATCTATTAGCATTAGATGATGCTTGTCTTATCTCTTGTGGTCTATAAATATATGCTCTTGGTAGTCATTTGAAATAGGACGTGAGAGACAGGAAGAGAGAAGAGGTAAGAGAGAAGAGAAGAGAAAAGAAAAAAAGAGAGCATTGAGAGGCTTGAAAATTAGAGACTTTGGAAACACATAAGAGATAATCCTTTGTGAAAAGAATTGTAAGATCATTCTCTTGAGTATTGGGTATAATTAAAGAATATTTTCTCTAATTATTGTAACTCTCTGTAAATCTCATTATAGTGGAATTGCTTCTCGCCCGTGGACGTATGCTTGTTATTAGCCGAACCGCATAGATATTATGTCATTTTAATTTTCGTACATTTTATTATCAAATTATTGTTGCCTATTTAAAATAAATGTACTACTTGATCCGGTTGTTAGTCTAACAAATTGGTATCATAGCCCTGGTCGTTGGTATATTTATTTTGGTATTTCCTACTAAGTTAGGATGTCGACAACAAAATTTGATGGCGAGACGTTTGATCGAAAGATCAACTTTACAGTATGGCAAGTGAGGATGCGTGCCATCCTCATATAGAACGGAGTTCAAAAGGCTTTGACTGGTGTAAAGCTAGAGGCCATGTCGAATAATAAATTGGAGGAGATGGATGAGAAAGCCCGCTCGGCTATCCAGTTGTCTTTGACAAATAAAATTTTGCGCGAGGTGATCACTGAAAAGACAACGAAAGATTTCTGGGACAAATTGGAGTCTCTCTACCTGAAAAAGACTCTCACGAATAAATTGTACAAGAAACAGTGTTATATTCACTACGAATGAGTGAAGGTACATTTTTGAGTTCTCATATTGATGAGTTTGAATCTATTACTATGGATTTTCAAAATCCAGATGTTATTATTGATGACGAAGATAAAGCTTGGTTACTGCTTTGCTCATTACCCCCTTCATATAGACATTTTAGAGAAATCATGTTGTATGGGAAATATACTATTTCTCTAAAGGATGTTAAATCTGCTTCAGAAACAAAAGAAAAATTTGATCAACATATCACTAGTCAAACAAGTGACAGTCAGACACAGGGCCTATACGCAAGAGGGAGATCTAAACAAAGAAGAGTCAAGAAAAGCAAGCTAAAATCTAGATCAAAATCCAGGAGTAAAGTTGTTGTGTGTTGGCACTAGAATGAACCAGGGCATGTTCGCAGAAATTACGATAAGTTGCAGAAGAAAAGAAATGCTCCACAAGACAAAAATGAATAGTCCGACGAGGCTAGAATTGCTGAAAGTGGAGGTGGCGTTGATGTATTGCTTCTAACAGAGAAGCATGCCAAATACAATGACAAATGGATCATGGACATAGGTTGCTCTTATCATATGTGTCACAATTGGGATTGTTTCACAACATATGAGTCTATTGGTAGAGGAGTCTTTTGATGGGGAATAATGCTCCATGCAAAACTATTGGTATTGGAATGATCCAGATTCGGATGCACGATAGGATTGTCAGAATATTGACTGATGTTAGACATGTTCTAGATCTCAAGAAAAATCTCATCTCGTTGGGCACCCTAAATTCCAACGGGTACAAGTTTTCAACTGAAGGTAGAGTATTGAAAGTGAGCAAAGGTGCAATGGTTGTCATGAAAGTCAGAAGAGTAGGTAGCTTGTACGTGTTACAAGGTGCTACTGTTATAGGCTCTACAACAGTCTCATCATCCTCTATGTTAGATGCTGATATTAGAAAATTATGGCATATGAGGTTCGGGCATATGAGTGAGAAAGGTTTTTACCTTATTGAGTAAAAGAGATCTTCTTTGTGGCCAAAGTACAGGAAAGATGGATTTTTGTGAACACTGCGTGCTTGGAAAGAAAAAGCGGCTCAGCTTTAGCGCTGGAATCCATAGAACTAAAGGTTTTTTAGATTATATTCACTCTGATCTTCGGGGACCATCACAAGTTCCATCAAAAAGAGGAGCTCGATATTTACTGACCTTTATTGATGATTTTTCAATAAAGGTCTAGGTCTGTTTTCTAAAGCACAAAAATGATGTGCTTGATACTTTCAAGAAATGGAAGGCTTTAATCAAGAAGCAGACTAGAAGGCATATCAAAAGACTCAAAACAGATAGCGGTTTGGAATTTTGTAGTGGAGATTTTAACAGGTTTTGCGAAATTGAAGGGATTGCCAGGCATCGTACTATAGTTAACAATCCACAACAAAATGGCATAACAGAGCGCATGAATAGAACTCTTTTGGAAAGAGCTCAATGTATGCTTTCCAATACAGGATTGTCTAAAGCCTTTTGGCCTAAAGTAGTCTCCATAGCTTGTTTTCTGGTGAGTCGTTCACCGTCTATAACAATCGAGTTTAAAACTCCTGAAGAGGTGTGGTCCGGTAAACCTACTGATTATTCAAATTTGAGAATATTTGAATGTCCTGCCTAAATGCATGCTCATGAAGAAAAATTAGAGCCTAGGTTGTGGTGTCTTGATCCTAAGTCACCTAAATTTGTTATTAGTAGAGATGTAACATTTGATAAGTCTGCTCTACTAACCCCGAGAAAGGAGTCCATAGTTTTTTCTGATATAAATAAATCTAAGTGTATATCAAAGTAGGTAGAGCTTGAAATTCCTAGTCCACCTGCAACGTCTGAAAGTCCTATTGGCTCTGGACCTTCAATAGAAGAAGAGCCTGATACTATTGAAGAAACATTTCCTCAATAGGAAAGAAGCATTGCTAGAGATAGACCAAGAAAATAAATACAACCACCACAACGATATACTGGTAATATCACGTATGCCTTATCACTTAGGGAAGAAACAGATTCTATCGGCGAGCCAGCTACATATTCTGAAGCAATTTCTTCAATAGATTCCTCAAAATAATTGATTGCTATGCATAAAGATATTGAGTTTCTTTACAAAAACGGTAATTGGACAATTGTAAAGTCGCTAGCCAAGCATAAGATTATGGGGTGCAGATGGATCTTTAAAAAAAAAGGAAGAAATTCCTAAAGTAGAAAAGGCAAGGTACAAGGCACGGTTATTAGCCAAAGGTTACAATTAGGTACCAGGAGTTGATTTTAATGATATTTTCTCACCTGTTGTGAAACACAGTTCTATTTGTGTTTTGCTTGCTTTAGTTGCCATGTTTAATTTGGAGTTAGAACAAATTGATGTTAAAACTACATTTTTGCATGGTGATCTAGAAGAAGAAATTTATATGTAACAACCAGAGGGTTTTGTTATGAAAGGATAAGAAGATCACGTTTGCATGTTTAAGAAATCTTTGTACGGCCTGAAACAGTCTCCGAGACTGTGGCACAAAAAATTTGATTCCTTTATGATTGGCAGCGGATACTCAAGAAGCAACTATGATAGTTGTATTTATTTTCGAAGAACTTATGATAGCTCATTTATCTATTTGCTTCTTTATGTTGATGACTCGTTGATTGCAGCTACAAATATATCTAATATTGATGAGTTAAAGAAGCAAATGAGTGAAGTGTTTGAAATGAAGGATCTTAGTCCAACATAGAAGATCCTTGGCATGGAAATCGAAAGAGATAGACAAGGTGGGGAGCTGTATTTAACTCAGAAGAGTTATATTGAAAAAGTTTTGGAAAGATTCAACATGAAAAATACGAAGCCAGTATCTACTCCATTAGTTGTGCACTTTAGATTGTCAGCTGCTCTATCACCAAAGTCTGATGATGAAAAGTGATACATGACCTGAGTTCTCTACTCCAGTGCGGTTGATAGCATTATGTATGCTATAGTTTGTACGTGCCCAAATACTTCACATGATGTTAGTGTGGTTAGTAGATATATGTCTTGTCCAGGCAAAACACACTGGGATGCAGTGAAATGGATTTTGAGATATTTGCGTGGGACTTCAGAAGCTTGTCTGGAGTTTGGTCGGAGTAGTAGTTCTCTAGTTGGTTATGTTGACACTGATTATGCAGGTGATCTTGATAAAAGAAGATCACTAATAGGATATGTATTCACTCTTGGAGAAAGTGCACTGAGCTGGAAAACTTCATGGCAACCTGTAATTGCATTATCTACTACAGATGCAGAACACATTGCAATGGCTGAGGTGATTAAAGAAGGAATTTTGCTAAGAGGCTTGCTGGGAGAGCTTAGTTCTTGTGCTGACGAGACCGTCATTTTTTGTGATAGTCAAAGTGCTATTCATTTGAATAAAGATCATATGTTTCATGAAAGAACTAAGCATATTGATGTGAAATTTCATTTTGTTCGTGATGTTATTGCGCGGGGTGATATCTCGACGAAAAAAATTTCTACTCATGGGAATCCTATAGATATGTTAACTAAGCCTTGAAAATTCTTTGGAAACACATAAGAGATAATTCTTTGTGAAAAGAATTGTGAGATTATGCTCTTGAGTGTTGAGTATGATTAGAGAATATTTTCTCTAATTGTTGTAACTCTCTGTAATTCTCCTTATAGTGGAATCGCTCATTGCCCGTGGACGTAGGCTTGTTATTAGCCGAACCACGTAAATATTGTGTCATTTTTATTTTCGTTTGTTTTATTATCAAATTATTGTTGCCTATTTAAAATAAATGTACTACTTGATCCGAGTATTAGTCTAACATGACTGTATCAGGGAACTGGATCTTCAGAAATAGTGAGAGTTATTTTCCACCATTTGGATGAAAAAATTTGTTTCCTACATAGTATTGAGCACTACTATTCCCTTAGTGATGTGGCTGAAAAATGGTATCCCACATCGGGTGCAGACGAGGCGCTTGTGTGCCTTATAAGTCCAAGTGATCTCTCATAGCATGGAGGCCTTTTGTAAAAACCCCCCTGTCCTGATCGGATGGTCTTAACGGGCAGTAGGCGGGACAGTATCTGTGCTATGGCCCCGGGTGGAGGTGTCGCAGGACCATCATCATATGGCGCCGTCTGTGGGAATCGAAAGGTCCTCAAGCCCCTCGTCTGGGGGGGGCTTATGATGTGGCTGAAAAATGGTATCCCACATCGGGTGCAGACGAGGCGCTTGTGTGCCTTATAAGTCCAAGTGATCTCTCATAGCATGGAGGCCTTTTATAAAAACCCCCCTGTCCTGATCGGATGGTCTTAACGGGCAGTAGGCGGGACAGTATCTGTGCTATGGCCCCGGGTGGAGGTGTCGCAGGACCATCATCACTTAGATTATATTGTTAGTGTAGGAAGAACTCAAAAATCTGTATATTGAGTTGATTTACAAGATTGTTACAACTGCTATTTATACAAGAAAAACCTAGTCTAGAAAGAAAAACCTAATTAGGACCAAATAAGGAAAACTTAATTACAATAGCTAACAAATTTTCCCACAGTTAGCACAATGTTGAATGAAGCCTTTACCTTTGTAGTTAAAGTGTTGGGATCTATTACCTTTCTTCTTGAATTGTCGACCACCATTTTTATGTCCATAGGAAGCATAAAGCGCATGATTTTTGATGACAATAGTAATGCTTCTTGCTTCGTGATTTTGAAGAAGGGGAATTATCTCCAAATAGGACGGCACTAGAGGTTTATGCATGGTGCTAACAAAATTTTTATAGACGTGACCAAGGCTTTGTAAAAGCCAAAATACTTTGTTCTTGTGGGAACAGGTCTTCCTATGGCTGCAAGGTAATCACAAATAGCTTTGAATTTTCTAAGGTATTCATTCAATGAATCATTACCTTTACTGGGTAGGCTCATGTTATACATAAGTTGAAATTCACATTCTTGAGAGTTGAGAGTAAAATAAGTCTCAAGAGTCCTCCGCACCTCACTAGTAGTTTCGAGACCAACTACTAGTGCAAGTACTTCTTCAAATAAAGTACCCGTAATCCATCCTCGAAGAAGCCAATTGGATCATCGCCAGGTTGTATAGGTTGGATTTGGAGTCTCTTTCATTCCTTCGGTAGCAGTACCTTCGGATATTAAATTTGGCTTGGGTTAATCCCCCTCAATGAAGCCATTCATATCTGGACTTTCATTTGGTGCTGACATTTGGGTTTCCTTAGAAAGTAATTATTTGAGGTGAGCTATCTATCTATATTATAAAAGCGCAAATAACATCAATGTCTTGCATTTTTTCCTTTTTTGTGAAGACTAAAATAACCTTGATAGTAAATAATATTTATTCATAATCGTTTAGTAATATAAAATTTAAGAGTTAAACTTCAAATTAAATACTAAATGAAATAAATACCATAACTGTGAACAAAGAGTTGGACTTTTAATTGGACTCTATAGTATTAAGATCCACTTCAATCCGTTCAATATAGATACAATTTATTAAATAGATTATTCTGTTATAACACTCTTGACTATCAATTGTCAAATAATTTCCCCCCTCTATATCTTTAAATCCGCTAGAGTGATTTATTGTGTCTTCCTCATTGTGATTAGTGGCATGATTCATGAAAACTAAGAAATACAAAGTTTGTAGACAATGTAAAATAAAAAAGAGTACAAAATGCAACAAAACTTATTGAGTATTATGTTATCATTTATCAAAAAACTATTATATCAAGATGCAAGTAAATAACTGAAATATGCAACTAATAGAATTAAAAATTATCCACATCTATCTTGTATGAAAGTAGATAAAAGATGATTTGTAAGTAGAAAATTGT